>CAMZMU010000120.1:27571551-27720696 GCA_947311845.1 Poa pratensis | reverse complement strand
TACTTACTATGTTTTATGGGAGTTCTTTGAAATCACATTGGCCTGAAGGTCCATGCCAGATGACTCCATCTGCTAGCTTGCACACTCTGAATCAGAACTATGCCAGCTCTACAATCTTCTGAAAACCATATTAGGGCAGAGCCACGGCGCAAGTCCCTACCGACAGTAGGAAAAAAAAATGTTAGACCGTATAAGCGTCAAGTTGACAGATTCGCGTGCCGCGTGCCCGTTCCTCACCATAATTGCATTACAGCTTGATATTTGATATATATGAAGAAAAACATATTTATTATTTCAATTGCATACAGGAATACGCAATGAAGAAAAAAGGGGAGACCACAGAAAGGCATCTCAGAAAACTGCCAATCTGTCAAGGTAATCACTATGTTAGTAGTAAAACATCAATGGGAGGTTGTGTAAGTTGTATATGAAAGTATATCTACAGAGATAGCCTACTTGATTTATTGGACAAATAAATATCAAGCCAAAAACAAGAAGTGTTCAGGATTACTCATGTCAATACCTACTCTATCAATACAGAGAATCCGTGAAAATAGCAAGATTGACAAAGGCAGAAAAATTCAGGACAAGAAGAAGAGAAGGGCTACAATAGAACATGGTGATGTGCACAATGAAGAATCTCTGAACGAGGAGCGGTAAAAGATTATACACAAGTTTCCTTATATTATAATATACTTTTATTCTTATTTTTTTTCCCTATTCTACGTTCATATATTACACAGTCAAGTCATTCAGTGGAATTAACAACAGAAGAATGCCAAGCGGAAAAGAAAAGTAAACTTCAGACCAATGTAGACCAAGAGCAAAAGAAACTACAAAGAGAAAGAGGTAAGCTATTTCAACTTGCACAATTTGCATAGTCAAAATCAATCTCTAATGTCAAATATGATGCTAAAAATGCATCAGGACACCAAAAAGGACTAAAATGGAAATTTGGAACTTTGGGAAACCGACTTGCAAGTGTGAAAAATGCAAGGCAATTTTCTGTATGAAGAAAGAACAAAGTGCAGAGGGAGCAGCAACCACAATTTGGACTATGTTGCCAAATGGAAAGGATTGACTTGCCAGCCTTAAAGGAGCCACCAGCTTACCTTATGAAATTGCTAAGGAAAAAAGTGGAAAAAGATCGAAAAACTACATGCAAAATATCAGATTGTACAACTCCATGTTCGCTTTCACATCAATGGGAGGAAAGGTTACAAAGAAATAAACAAAGGCAGTGGACCTTATGTGTTCAAAATGAATGGGCTGAATAGCCATCGTATGGGAACTCTGCTACCAAAAGAGGAGACAAGCCACGATGGTCTCAGCTATACATCTATGATACGGAAAACGAGGTCAAAAATAGGATAGAAGCATCAACCACTTCCACGATAAAGAGGAAGTTGTTAGATCCACACATCGTTGAAGGCCTAAAAAATATGTTGGATAGAGACAATATAGTAGCAAAAACATTCAGAATGGCAAGGGATAGATTCAAAAAGGTGACTATGATGACGTGAAATTGAAAATAATCAATAAACGACACAGAGATGCAGACAGTATAATATGCCTTCAGCATCTGAAGTGGCAGCCCTCATTGTCAATGACACGACGGAAAATAGACAAGGCCGTGACATCGTCGTGCAGTACAAAAACATGAAGCCCAAAAGAATATCTGAGAACCATCCAAAATTCATGGCCATGCAGTATCCGTTACTATTTCCCTATGTGAAGATGGATTCAGGAGAAAAATACCATACATATTGAAAGAAGGAGTAACATGCAAGAGAAAGCATGTACAATGCTGGAGTACTATGCATACCGATACAACAGCGTATGAACCAATCGATGCACTTAATGTCCTGTAAGAAGCTAACACTGCAATTCATCGTGGATGCATTTGCATGCATTCTACACTATAGGCTGGACTGGATAAAAAACCATCAAGGAAACCTAAGAACAGATCTATACGCTGGCTTGCAGGATGCTGTTGAAAGGGGAGATACAAGAGCTGACGAAGTAGGTAAGAGGATACTACTTCCATCCACTGTCACGGATAGCCCGAGGTACAAAAAACAAAACTTCCAAGATGCAATGGCAATATGTAGGTGGGCTGGATACCCTGACCTATTTGTGACATTCACGTGCAATGCAGCTTGGCCAGAAATTCAATATATGCTACAGGAGGTAGGGCAAACAGCGTCAGAAAGACCCGACATTGTTTGCCGAGTGTTCCACATAAAACTCAAAGAGTTCATGAGAGACATAAAGGAAAGGGAATATTTCGGAAAAACACTCGCAAGTAATGATCCACAACTTACACTACGTAATTTTAAATTATTTTTCTAGATGAATTAGCTAACAATTATTGTCTTATTTTCAGTTATATACACAATAGAGTTCCAAAAAAGGGGCCTCCCACATGCCCACATAGTCATATTCCTTGACAAGAAAGAGAAGAAGTTCAAATATATGGAACCAGAACAGGTAGATAAGATAACAAGTGCGGAGATCCCAGACAAGGAAGTTGATCCAGAAGGTTATGAAGCCGTTCAGAACTTCATGATGCACGACCATGTGGGCAGGCCAATACAAACTCACCATGCATGGTTGAGAATAGATGCATAAGAAAATTCCCTAAGCAATTCAACGAAAATACAACCATAGATGAAGATGGATACCCAGCATACAAAAGACGTCAAGACGGCAGATACATAGAAAAGGGGGAAGTGAAGTTGGACAACAGATACGTGGTCCCATACAACAGAGATCTACTGGTCAAGTATCAAGCACACATAAATGTTGAGATTTGCAACAGATCTCTCTCAATAAAGTACCTCTTTAAATACATTCACAAGGGTGACGACCAAGCTACAGCTGTGATAGAAAACGATGAGATAAAAAGTTACCTAGAATGTACATACATTTCAGCACATGATGCGTGTTGGCGAATTTTCCAATTTGAAATGCACTTTCGAGACCCTTGCGTTGAAAGGCTGCCTTTCCACCTGCAGAATGAACAACACGTAATCTTCTCAGACACTACAGACTTAACAAAGATAGTAACAAAGGAAAGGGCAGGAATCACTAAGTTTACAGAGTGGATGGAGACAAACAAGCAGTGTGAAGAAGCAAGAAAATTGACATATGCAGAATTTCCTTCAGAATGGGTATGGAACAGAAGAAAAACAAAATGGAGCAGGCGGAAGAAAGGAAGATCTGTTGGAAGGATTTATTATGCCCATCCAGCAAGTGGTGAGAAATACTACATGAGAATGCTACTAAACGTCGTCAAAGGATGCACATCCTTCGAAGACATAAGAACTGTCAATGGAGTTGTCCACACATCAAATAAGGCAGCATGTGAAGCATTAGGATTTCTTGATGACGACAAAGAGTGGATTGACTGCATCACCGAAGCATCAAGTTGGGCAACTGGACATCAGCTACGACAACTTTTCACAACCATCTTATGTCATTGTGAGGTTACAGATCCGCAAACTGTGTGGGAAACGTGTTGGGAAGTTCTAAGTGAAGACATCGAGTACAGACAGAGAAAAATATTGAACTATCCTACACTACGTCTAACAGAACAACAAAAGAAAGACCACGCCTTGGTGGAAATAGAAAAGCTGATGAGAGAGACTGGAAGGACACTTAAGGAATATCCAGGAATCGAACTGCCAGATTCAGCAGGACTAAAGGAACTTGGAAACAGGCTGCTAAATGAAGAGATGAACTACAACAAACAGGACCAAAAAGATGAACATCAAAGGATAGTCCGTAATCTGAACTCCGAACAGCAGCATGCATTTGATTACATAATAGAATCAATAGACAAGGATTTAGGAAAACAATTTTTTGTCGACGGATATGGTACGGGGAAGACATACCTATGGAAAGCAATAACAACAAAATTACGTTCCGAAGGAAAGATAGTCCTAGCAGTGGCATCATGTGGTATTGCAGCGCTACTTCTACAGGGAGGTAGGACAGCACACTCGAGGTTTCATATCCCTCTAATACTTACAGATGAGTCAACATGTGACATCAAGCAAGGTACACACTTGGCAGAGCTAATAAATAATACATCGCTGATTATTTGGGACGAGGCTCCAATGGCAAACAAGCTGTGTTTCGAGGCACTGGACAGAACCCTAAGAGATATACTAAGGCATAAGAATGAAAACAGTAGCGAAAAGCCGTTCGGCGGCATGACCGTGGTTCTAGGAGGGGACTTCCGCCAGATTCTCCCCGTTCTGCCAAAGGGAAGAAGACACAACATAGTCAGTGCATCCATCAAAAGGTCCTATCTTTGGAAACACTTCCAAATACTGGAACTCAAAAAGAACATGCGACTGACTTGCTTTACAGATAATGAGACGGAGAAAAGACATGTAGCAGAATTTGCAGACTGGATTTTGAATATTGGGAATGGAACAAACACAATATCTGAAGGCGAGGAATGGATAAAAATACCAAATGACATACTGCTGAAAAAGGGAAATGATCCAAAGAAAACAATAGTGGAGAGCATCTATCCAAATTTTCGACAAAGATATCGTGACCGAGAATTCTTGGAAGAAAGAGCAATCCTATGTCCAAGGAACAATACAGTCAGCGAGATCAATGAATATATAATGGACCAACTAGAAGGTGAGGACACAATTTACAGAAGTTGTGACACTGTATGCAAAGCTGTTACGTTAAATGATGGTATAGATATGCTATGTTCAAAAGAATTCCTACACAACCTGAAAATACCTGGAATTCCGAATCATGAACTCAGACTGAAGATAGGACTACCGGTGATGCTAATGCGCAATATAAACCAGAGTGCTGGGTTATGCAATGGTACACGGATGACAATAACTCAGCTAGGAAGAAGATTCATCGAAGCCCAGATAATAACAGGAACCCACGTAGGTGACAAGGTATATATTCCAAGAATAATCATGTCACCGACTGAGTCAGCATGGCCATTCTTGCTAAAAAGAAGACAGTACCCTATTTCTGTGTGCTTTGCTATGACAATAAACAAAAGTCAGGGGCAATTCTAAACAAGGTAGGATTGTATCTGCCTAAACAAGTTTTCACACACGGCCAGCTATATGTAGCATTCTCAAGAGTCACAAAAAGGGAAGGACTAAGGGTAATGGTAGATGACGAAGAGAGCAAGGAGGATGATGCAGTCAAGAACATAGTCTATAAAGAAATTTTCTAAAGGTACGAACAAAATAAACACTTTCTCTATTATACTTCTTCGACTACATAATGTAAAGTAACCTGTCAAAAATCTTTAGATATACTTTTCTAATGTAAACATCATCGTTTTGCACTATATGGCAGGATGGATATGCTCTACTACAAGCTACAGAAGCACTGGAAAATGCATCAGTATTTAATAATTTGATTGCATCATAGTAAAAGCTTAACACACTTTAAGCTTTGGATTTCTTACATACATATCAGATGAACACTGCACATGATTAATTGTTTAGATTATACCGAAAATTCATAGCGTTTAGTATTTCATACTCAGTAGCACTATATTAATATTTACAATACAATACGCCATTTTAAGTTCACTGCTTTCTTTTAAGCATCTATTTGGATTTTGAGGGAATTTCAATTTGATAGATATAAATTAGGATAGGGGGGGCCTAACACTGCCGATGCCGGTCCCAAGCCCGGAAAAAAGTGGAGGGGGCATAAACATATTGCAGATTTGCACAAGCAGTACCTATATTACAATATACTACAATTTTCAGACGGACATAACATACTAATATTTATACAGTTGTTAAAATTCATAGGTGTTTGCTTGGGCTTATGCTTTATCCTTCTAAACGAGGAACAGAGAAACTCTGAGTTGACCAAATAGATCAACCGAGCAATTACAAAAAAAGCAACTCACAGCAACTACTAAGAATTGTTGACCATGTACTCACCGAATCCAACTAACAACAGCCACCAGCGACTTAATTAGTCTCCTCCAAGTAGAGGCCTCATAGTTCGCCGGGTGCACGGATGCTTCCAGCCATCCGAAGAATCGCATGGTCCTACTACAGAAGCACCTCAAGTTCAATCTCTGGGTAAAAAAGAAAATCGAGAGCGGCGGCGATTTGGTTTTGGGGGCGGCGGAGCAATAAGATTTAGTGCAGAGCCGGAGAAGTGTGCTTCAGAGTTCAGACTAGAAGAGTGGGGATTGGGGATGGATAACGATCAACTATACAGAGGAGTGAGAGAGAAAGTAACGCTCCTAGGGAAGTGAGAAAGTGTAACGCTCTTTGTTTAATGCTTGAAGCAAGTATGCTTAGTCACGGCTATACTCACTCGCCAGGATACATTGTTTGAGTACATACTTATTACTAACGGGCACCAATGAAACTTTATTAAAATGAAAAATGGAAAATTCAAGTTTCAACAAATTATGAAAAAAAACCATTCTATCAATGATGTTATCCACACACGTCAATAATCTTGAATTAAATGAATTTGGCGTAAAATGATTTAACAAAATGAAATAATACTATAATTAATCATAATCATCCTAATACATAATACATGAATACACACATAATTCATAATAGAAAGACACATAATTCATAATAGAAAGACATAAAAGAGAAATTTATAACCAACATATACTAGATGCCCGCGCATTTGCGCGGGCCACCCTGCTAGTTATACTAATTATAATGCTAAGTTACAAGCCTCAAGGATGTAGCGACCTATGCCTCAAGGATGTACAAACACTTCGACATGTAATTTTAGTGCAATAGAAACATTAGCATGTAATTTAGAAAAAATAGATACATCATGCGCCAAAACACTCAGAATTACATGTCGTTAAATATGGGAAGTAACAAAACATATAAAAATAATACGATTGTACTCAAAATTACATATAATTGTAGTAAGAAAAACCACACCATAAGTGGATTGCGCCATAACCAACACATGGGCATATACAATCCGGCCACAACAAACACCGCACACGACAACAACGTTATGAACATAAAAATGAGGAAAAAAGGGCAGGACCCCTTTCCCCATATGTAAAGATTTCTGTAACACAACGCTCGAACCCATTTTTGTGCGCGATGGTCCATATCAAAAGGCAATAGAGAGCGCCTCTCCATGAACAACTACCAAAAGATCGACATGGTGAGCATCGAACTGGCAGTAGCCGGAAAGACTCACCGGGTAAACTTTAAAGGAAAGGAACAACTCGAAATCACCAAGGATGGCAGGGGATGAAGGGACTCGCTTTCGATAGCCACCCTGCAGCAGGTCGCGTCAGTAGCAGCCCAGCTACTCACGCTTTGCAGCAAGGCAGAGACGCACCCATGTGTGGCCGCCAGGGCCACCCGCCTTCAGCTTGGATCCAAAGGACCGTCTCCTGGGAAACGCCTCACTGTGACAACACTAAAAAGTACATCTTGAACAAGTAATTTATTGATCACACAAAAAAAGTGAGATCATCAAAATAGTGTCATGTCACAATTTAAGAAAAAATAACATCTCAGACTTGATAAAACGACATCACCACCAAACTGAAAACTACGGGACATCTAGATAAAATACATGTAGTTGATGACCTCAAGTTACATCCCGAAATTCAGATACTACATTTTGCGAAATAGTCCACATAATACCATCTACTATTCGAAACTACATGCAGTTGGCAAAAAATGAAAATTCTATCCCAAACTTGATAAATTATATTTCAACAATTAAAGCAATCTATGCAGCTATATGAGTACGCTACATGACTACGCGCATTTGAGAATGAAAAACCACACTAAGTCATGGGGGAGACCGGTGTCAAAACTACGTCCACTATTTTCAAAAGTACATCTCATACTAAATTCAAAAAAATGAACCTAAAGACTAGATGAACAACATCCGCCATGATAATTGTCACTTCCATCACAAACAACAAGCAAGCCAGTCAAGCACTAATCAGAGATAAGAGGCATTGGTCTATATGGATCAAGCAAGGAACAAACTGGCGTAGTATAAGAATCGGAGCAGCTCTTTCAGTGTCGTGTAGACATACAGTGAGTTGAAAGTAGCAACAGCGAAAACAGCTCTGTAAGGAAGCTTGAATAAATCTTCTGCGGTAGTACAGAAGTAGTTCAGTTTCATTGTAACGTATCAGTGAACAGTGAGAACCTCCTTAGCCAGGCTGCAAATCATTGAGCTACCTGATTGAGAACCAGGCAGGCTGAAAAAGAACAGGGCAAATTTTGACCCTAAACTACATTCTAAGGAAGCAAAAAAAAGTTAAGAAAAATTGTTGCCTCATCACACAAAGTTTGAGAAAACTACATCATGAATAGTGTGTTATACAACACATAGGTGTAACAAACTTACAAATTCAAACTGCACTACAAAAATATCACCATCCAATCTAATTGTACTAGGCAAAACACATCACAAAACGATTGAGAAAATTACATCTAACTGTACTAGGAAAAACACATCATAAGATGATTGCGCCACGTGTGGAAAAACACATGATTCCTGCTTATCCATCCATACAAGCAAATCACTGAGGAGAAGGCATGCCATGACCATGCAAAACGGTGGCGCTCGATTCGCAAATCTCAGCTGCACTACACGTCCTTTCCCCAAACTGTATCTTGAACGGACCTTATCCGAGATTTAGATTTTGCAAACAAACAATGCTCTACTAGCGTAAAATTTATATTAACTTCGAAAGTTAGATCCCAATATGTGGAATTACATCCATCTATTAGCAAACATGTATATTAACTTCAGAAGTTACATCCCGAGATGTGGAATTACATCTACTCTATTAGCAAAAAATGTATTTTCACTTCGGAAGTTACATCCTAAAATGTGGATCTAGAAATACTGACCTTAGAACTACTCATGAGCTATCTAAGTACATGCACTCGTTAATATACTGGAGAGTTAGTGTACGTAACTTGGATACGTTCAGTGCCAATCATATTGCCCTTTGTATAAACTATATCTATAGCTAGATGAAACTACGAAATTACATTCGTGGATGCATCTCCGCATTGGCTATCTAAATGCATGATCTAAGAACTATAAGATTCAGTGCTAGTGTATGGAACTTGATGAAAATGCAGCCTTCATTAGGAACTCAGTACATCTTAAAATTTCAGAAGTACATTTAAAGCGCATGAAAACTACATCTGTGACATAAATAATCGCTTGATGCATTTCTGCTTTCCCCTAATTCATGACGAATTTCCATGAATTCACTTAATCACGGCAGATTCAAGAAGCTGCCGCACATGAACCTGGACAAACACCTAACAGTATTCTAAATACATCAAAATACTCTAATTTAGCAATACTGTGGTATCATATGCCTAGGGGACAAAATACTGCACTTTTAGAATCCTTTGGCTTTTCTAAATATTTTGCTACCAAGCATAGCCTAGATGCTCCTATCAGGCACTCTATAACCATCAAAAGTGGAATCAGAATTCACGGCAAGGGTCAAGTAGGTGGCAATGCCGATCTAGTGATGAGTACAACTCCTAAATCATAGTGGATGGAGAGAGCAAATGAACCCAAACTGCTAGTGATGTGCTCCGTTCGGTCAAAACACCGAACAGGTGGTGTGCGCACCTCATTCTGGTGCAGCGCATAAACCTTCACCTCCTCGCAGAGAACATTACGGAGCTCCAGCCAGACGCCCTCCTCTCCGGCGGCGGCGCGGCACGTGAAGGAGGCGTGCAGGGTAGAGGCTCCGGGCGGGAGGCACGCAGTTGTGAACGCGCAGGTCGGGCGCACCGCGTACAGAGACGCGCGCGTCGGAGAGAAAGGCGAAGCCGTCGGCGTCGGGTGACCGTAAGGCCGCGGCTAGGTTTTTGGAGAGGAGGCGGAACCGCGGAGGGCCTCCACTTCCCCGTTTCCTGGTGGTGGAGACGGCGCCGGGAGAGCAGCAAGTCGAGGGGGGTGAGTCACGGAAAGGCGCCGTCGTCGGGCGCGCGAACTAGGTGGCGGCGGGCTGGCTGGAGGCGGCGACGGCGGGCCGGCGAGAAGTGGCGGCAGGCGGTGAGAAGCTCGAGATTGACAAGGCACCGGATAAGCAACTAGTGGTGGTCACTGGTCGGGAGTCGGGACTGTCTCATGAGTTGGACCACGATCGTACGGTGCAGCTTGTGAGCACTTTGTAAGACCAAAATAATGCCCAGGCACGAATTAGATTTTGCGGTATCAATGTATCTATAAATTGGAGGCAGCGTGAAGTTGGAAAGACGCAGGCAGTGTTTACGTAACCAAAACAAGAAATGAGCTAGTGAGCCATATATCAAGATGGAAGCCACGAGGAAAGAAGAAGCAGCGGCGACGCCTGGCATGTTGCTCATTGAGGAGCTCGCCGGCGGCACCGTGCCGGAACGGTACGTGTTGCAGGTCGAGGACCGCCCTACGGTGGGCGCACTACCGGTGGCAGAGGTCGCAGTCATCGACCTTGGCCTGCTGTCCCAGCAGCACGCAGCTGGCGGCGGCGAGGAGGTGGAGAAGCTCCGATCGGCGCTGGAGTGGGGCATTTTCCTGGTAAGTTTCCCAAGAAGAAGAACTCCATCCAAGAACCAACGCAACAGTGCATGCATGTTCTAACGCTTCCGTCCATGCAGGTGACTGGCCATGGCGTGGAGCACTCAGTGATGGACGCCATGTGGAGGGCCGCCACAGAATTCTTTGGGCAACCGATTGAGGACAAGAAGAAATACGCCAACCTGGCGGACTGCCCCGAAGGGTACGACGACTACCACGAAGGGTACGGCACAAAGCAGATCAAGTTGGAAGGCGAAAACTCCCTGGAGTGGTCCGATCGCCATCTTCTCCAGGTGGAACCGCAGGACGAGCGGAAGCTCCACCTTTGGCCCGAATCTTTCAGGTCCGTATAATTATTACTCTTTTCTTATCTAATCTTTTATGTATAGTAAAGCACGGACAAAGCACATCATCAAAATTAACCATCGATTTTTTATGCATGGCATGCACGCAGGGAAGTCCTGCACGAGTGCAACCTGCAGCAGCACCGCGGCCTGTTGGACAGCCTCCTACCGGCGATAGGGAGGGTCATGGGCCTCGGCGATGACTTCCTGCTCGGACAACTCGGCGGCCGGGCTACCACCTGTCAGTGTGCAGCCGGGTACACTGACGACGGCATCGTCTTCGACTGATCAAGGCTAGGGCCTGTCGTGTGAGTTGGGCCCGTTGTGGCGTGTGTTGGGCTGTGACCCGTGTAAAGGATAAATGGACGCCGTGTGTGGCTGGCGTTGGGGATCGAAATAGACAGAGAATTCTGAACCTATCCCCTTGTTCATCCTCCCAGTCTCCTGCTCATCCCGTCTCAACTCTCTTCACCTGTATCTCCATTGATTTGTAATCCCTAGCTCGCTGGGACATTACAAGTTGGTATCAGAGCTTCGGTACGAGCTGGCGCGCTTCTAATCCTGAGATCGTACTCGTAAATCCTGAGGAATTGGGTTGGTTGATCCAGAGCAGAGGTAGCGACGGCGCCGTCCAAGGCAGGGCTTCAAGCGCGGCACGTGCTTGACGCCATGGGTGACTTCGAGGCCCGGGTGATGCGGGAATTGGAGACGCTCAAATCCGTGAGCGAGAAGATGGAGGGGATCGCGACGATCTCGGCGCGTTTGGATGCGCTCGATGCGCGGTTCAGCGAGCAAGTGGATCGCATGGACGCGGTCCAGTCCAAGGTGAACCTCACCATGACCTCGTTGGGGGAGGTGAGGGCGGAGCAAGTGGCGGCGGCGCGCACCGCCAAGCAGGGGGCGACGGCGTCGGCGTCCACGGAGAACTCGCGTGGGACAGGAAATGGCCTGTTCCAGCGACCGCCTCCACCGAATCTACCACCGCGGGTGCCTCCGCTGGTATTATCTCGTGACTCAACTCAGCAGCAATTTGATCCTGGTAGAAATTCGGAGGAACATAGTGGAAAAAAACCTTGGATGCCAAAAATGGATTTCCCCAAATTTGATGGCAAGGATGCTCGTATCTGGATAGATGGTTGTGAAGCGTATTTTACCTTGTATGACATACCAGTAGGGTTCAAAGTTACTTCTGCATCTCTGCATTTGATGGGCGATGCAGCGCATTGGTTCCACGCGTATAAGTTGCAGCATGATTGGCCCAACTGGCAACAGTTCGTTGAAGCTGTGTTGCAGGAGTTTGATGTGAATGTTCATAAAGAGAAGATGAGTGCTCTCATGCTATTGAAACAGTCGGGTACTGTTGAAGAGTACAAGCGGGAGTTCAATCAGTTGGTCTATCAGTTGCAATTGTATGAAGGCACTGTCAGTGAAACTATGTTGGTCACGACGTTCATACTTGGACTCAAGGATGAGTTGAAACCTGCAGTGGAGATTCAGGTACCAGCCACAGTTCGTGAAGCTGCTCTGTATGCCAAGATACAGGAAGACATTTTGTCTAGACAGAAAGGAACTAAGGTGGTGCCTACACACATTCCTTTCCAACGTGCTGAATCTCGTTTGCACTCAACTGCAGCTGGCGATTTATGGAAGGCTAGACAGCTAAAAGAGTATAGGAGAGCGAATGGGTTATGTTTTAGCTGTGGTGAGAAATTTGCTCCTGGTCACGTGTGTGCTCCCAAACCAGCAACATCAGTACTGAATGCAGTGAATAGTCAGGACACGAATGGGGAAATTCTGTCAGATGAAGTCCTGGATGCAATGGAAATGCAGGAGGCAGCCATAGCAGCTATGCAACTGTCTGTGTGTGATGTTTCAGGTGCTGCAGCCCCTCTACTATACAGTTACGAGCAAGTATTGGTAATCAAACATTACTGATATTACTGGATTCGGGTAGTTCTCATAGCTTTGTGGACAAAAGTGTGTTACCCCGAATTGGTGTACTGGAAACACCTTTAACAACCAGTCAATCGGTTAGAGTAGCTAATGGTGCTTTACTGCAGTGTACTTCCGAAGTGAAGGGTTTTCAATGGTGGGTTCAGGATAGTGCATTCAGTTATGATGTCAGAGTGCTGGAATTAGGTGGCTATGATGTGATTCTTGGTATGGACTGGTTGGAGCAGTGGGTGAAATGAAATGTCACTGGAAGGGAAAATGGGTGCAATTTGAGTATTTGGGCCAGCTTCTAAAATTACAAGGCCTTCTTCCTACTCAAGTTACTCAATTACAGGAATTGTCACTGGAACAAGTGATCTCTTGGCACAAGGAGAATGAAATATGGGCAACTGCACTGCTGGAACATCAAACAGTGAGTTCTGTGGCCAGTACTCCACCAGAAGTATCTGCACTGTTAGAAAATTACAGTGATGTGTTTGCCACACCTGATAGTTTACCTCCTTCCAGAAGCTATGATCATGCTATACATCTGGTTCCTGGTGCTACTCCTGTCAATGCCAGACCATATCGATATTCGCCTCTTCAGAAGGATGAAATCGAGAAACAGGTTAAAGAAATGATCACAGCTGGCATTATTACTCCCAGTCTTAGTCCTTTTGCTTCTCCTGTGCTTTTGGTGAAGAAAAAGGATGGGTCGTGGCGTTTCTGTGTGGATTACAGAAAGCTAAATGCTATTACAATAAAAAGTAAATTTGCCATGCCTATTGTTGCAGAGTTTTGGTACAATACTAATTACCACACATCTTTGGGGTGTTCTCCTTACAAAGCTCTGTACGGTCATGAACCTAACTATGGCACCTTTGCGTCTCTATTGCACTCTGATCATGTGGATGTTCAACAATGGTTACAGGCACATAATGGCCATTCTCAGTTACTGCGAGCACACTTGCTTCGAGCACAGGCAAAAGTAAAGCATTATGCTGATAAGAATCGTTCTGATAGAAGCTTCATTGTGGGTGACTCTGTGTATTTGAAGCTTCAACCTTATGCTCAAAATTCAGTGGTGAATCGTCCATGTAAGAAGCTAGCATACAAGTTCTATGGCCCATTCGAGGTGCTAGAGCGAATTGGCAATGCTGCATATAAATTGGCACTTCCAGCGACGGCATTGATTCATCCGGTCTTTCATGTATCTCAGTTGAAGGAGCACGTGCCTGATCATACCCCGGTGTTTTCTAATTTGCCAACCATATTGGATCTGTCGACCTCTGATGCGGTGCCGGAGTGTATCCTGGACCGTAAGATGGTGAAGCAAGGTATGGCTTCTCATGTGCAGGTCTTGATCAAGTGGTCGTCTCATTCGGTGGAGGACGCCACCTGGGAGGACTATGACAACATTCGCGCAAGGTATCCCGATGCACCAGCCTGGGGACATGCTGGTACTCGAGGAGGGGCGAATGTCAGTGTGCAGCCGGGTACACTGACGACGGCATCGTCTTCGACTGATCAAGGCTAGGGCCTGTCGTGTGAGTTGGGCCCGTTGTGGCGTGTGTTGGGCTGTGACCCGTGTAAAGGATAAATGGACGCCGTGTGTGGCTGGCGTTGGGGATCGAAATAGACAGAGAATTCTGAACCTATCCCCTTGTTCATCCTCCCAGTCTCCTGCTCATCCCCGTCTCAACTCTCTTCACCTGTATCTCCATTGATTTGTAATCCCTAGCTCGCTGGGACATTACACACCTTCGCCAGAATCAACTACTACCAACCGTGCGCGAGACCCGACCTCGTGGTTGGCGTCGCCTCCCACGGCGACGCCAGCATTATCTCCGTTGTCATGGTCGACGACACTGTCGGCGGCCTGCAAGTCCTCAAAGATGGCGTCTGGTACGAGGTCCCCCCTCCCACCGACCCCCACGGATTAATGATCATCGTGGGAGACATGGCCGAGGTATATATATATACATCTAGCTTTATTAATTTTCTCTTATTCCTCTTTTCATTTATTATGATCTTAACCTTTTGCTTCTTCGCAACAACAAAAAACACAGATATTGAGCAATGGGTCCTTAAGAGCCCGGCGCACCGTGTTGTGACTAATCCTCACAAAGGGAGAACATCAGTGGTGATGTTTTACATGCCAGATCTTCAAAAGGACATAGGGCCGACAGACGAGCTTATTAGCGATACCCAGCCGCCACGGTACAAGAAAATAAAGGCCAAGGACTACCTTTATCGCAATTATGGCTATGTTTCTCGAGGGCAGAGAATGCTAGACTCACTGCTGATATAAACGGTGGTGGTATCGAGTTTCTTCTTCTCCGCCAACATTTTCCCGCTTCATTTGCTCAGCAATAAATCACGGCCGGTCTTCTTCTCTGACTTGAAATCCTTATTTGCAATATGAGATGCAATAGGTGAAGTTAGAGACGAGATGACCTTAAATTGTATCTCTATGTAATTTTCACATGGATCATTGTTTTTTTTTTCCATTCGATTTAGTGTATTTTATTTCATAAATCAATAAAGTGGTTATGAGTTTTATCTCCCCCACGGAAGCTCGACGGCGCACGGAAACTCGACGGCGCATCTCCGCCGGGGATTCGCGGTGGCTCTCGCCGGCCTGCCTGCGAGGTGTTACCCCGTGTCCCTTCCTCCTTCCCCGCGCTGCCGCGCTCTCCATCGGGTGCGCTCGTTTCATTGCCGACTTCGATTACATGTGCCGCATCTGTGGAGCGCGTCCCTGCCTCATGCACCCATGATCCGACCAGCCGGCCGGTGCGAGGCCCCTCTGAGCGTTCGTCGCGGGTCTGTTGGAAGGTGAGATTCGCGGTTTGGCTGGGGCCACTTTCGGGGTGCGCTCGGGACGGTGTTCTCGTTTTCTGCTCGAATCAATCGAGATTGTGGCTACTAGATGAGAAGGGAGTAGTGATTGATGAGAGGCATGTTTCTACTGGTGAATCATTTGTGTTTGATACCGAAATTGTTTTGCCGATTTATCGAGTGTGTATCGGGATTCAATGTGGGGATGATGATCTCTCTCGGTTGGATTTGGACAAATCACCATCGCTTCTGAAACAAATTCCTATCAGAGAGATTTCGCCTGTGCGGAAGGCCCCTCGGTGGCCACCTCACCGGAATCAGAACGGTGGTTGGCGTCGTATACATCCTCCTTTGAGGATGGTTCCTATTATAGTTCGATCCTTCTTCGTTGTAACGAATGGAGATTAGTGCTTTTGGATGAGAATGGAATTGCGATTGATGTGAGGTTAATTCAATCGGATGAATCTGTTGTCCCTGGACAGATTTTGGAGTTTCCATTCTATGAAGCTCTGGTGGGGGATTGCGTGTGCTCGCATCGTCCAATCATGGCGGAGACGAAGGCTCCTTTGTGGCCACGTCGACAGCTAGGGCCTAAAGCGTTGTTTGGCCATGGACCGGCCCATGAGGCCTCAGCGAGTACTGGGCTTGTGAAAAATGGCGGCCCGTCCTTAGCACGGGAGCAAGTCAACAAAGGGCAAGTACGTAATCTAGATGCTAGGGTTTCTAGGTATCAGCATCTATGGGATAAGGCGAAGGCGGCGGGGAAGCAGCGGGTTGTTTTCGTCTCTTCTCCATCTCCGATTCCCATTCTTTGCCCATCATCCAAATCATTCCACTGGAAAGGCACCGTGAGTGGTGATCGCCGATCCTTTGCATCGGTAGCAGCGGACATGTCCTTTAACTATGGCATACGCGGGGGTCGCGAGTTGGGCGGAGAGGCGGTCGTGCTCCACCTCCTCGCGTCAACTTCCCTACGCAGCGGCCGCCGGGAGGTTTTCGTGATGGGGATTTTGATGGTCCCCGATTGAATGACGCCCCTCGCCAATTTGACAACAATCGTCGTGGGCGTGAGGATCTCCGCTTTGGAGGGGGGCAGAGGAATGCTGATTCCAGATCTAGGAGTCAGGATGGCTATCGCAGAGGTAATAATCCGAATCAATTAGGTGCTATTAGCCGTAACCCCTCTAGTGATGGTTATAGAGCTGATAGAGACCGGGATCGTTGGGCGCATAGAGCTGAGATGTTAGAAACAGAATCTGAGAACTCTAATGGTGATCTTAGAGCTACATCTAGGTCATCTCAAAGATTGAGCAATTCCTCAGTAGTTGCGAGTGATAATAATACCCGTAGAAATTACACTGAGCCTCGTGAGAATTTTGTTCATGAGGAGAATTCTGTTGAGGATGTGAGAGATAATCAACTGCCTAACTCGTCTAGGCGTAATGTGCAGTTTCAGGAGAATAGAAACCAAGTGGTTGATCTGGAAAATACCTGTCCTACATGTGGGGGTGTTCATGTTGATACACTGTGCTTTTCTGAAGTTAAACCTTGGGAAGTTGCAGCCCCCTTTGTGGGTGCAGCTGCTCCTGGGAATGGTTTCTTTGTCATTCCTGACGTAAGAAACAAAATTCCTGGCCGTGAGTTACATCAGGCAGTTATACAAATTAAAGAAGGCAACCCCTCGGGCAAGGATATTGAGGAAGAGTTCACTCAATGGGCTGACAATCAATGTAACTGGAGGTGGCATGCTAAGCCAATGACTGCTAAATCTTTCCTGATGAGGTTTCCTAGCTCTCGAGATATAGATGCTTGGATTCACTTTGGGCGTTGTCATTTGCGTACAATGCCAAGTGTTGCGGTACAAGTTAGCCATTGGGCGCCTGAGTTCGGTGCTACTGGGGAATTAGATATTGCTTGGTTTCAAGTTAAAGGAATTCCGCTTGAAAACAGGAACTGTCCTACTGCTTCCTTTGTAGGCAGTATGGTTGGCAGGACACTTCTGGTTGATCGACATAGCCTTAACAATGTTGACTATGTCAGAATTCTAATAGGCAATATGGACGTTTCATTGGTTCCTCCTATGGTATCAAATGTTAATATTGTGACTGCTTCTATGACATCGAGTTCACCAGGGAAATTCCTAAAGCAAGACAACAAAAAGAAGCTATGAAATCAGCTGTTGATGCTCAAGACAAAGGGAAAGATACCAGGGAAGATGTAGCTCGGGGATATCAACAAACCCAAAGAGATTTCGACAAGATACTCCAAATACCAGAGGTGGTGGTCCCAATTCTGCACCGGCTGATTTTATGAGAGACGCCAGGCCCTCCTATGAAGCGACTGATGCTGGGCAGCTTCTTCTAAAATCCAAGGAAGATGAGGAAGATAAAAATGCGGGAAAAAGAAAAGTTCCTGAAAAGAGTGATTCATCTTCTGACAGTGATGATGACAGGTCCTTTGGCTCGAAAATTCATCAGCTGGGATATAATCCAACCTATACTCAGGGCCAAGCAACCATTGTTTCAGCTCCAAGTTCAAGCAATACAAGGCAGCAGTTTGATCCTGCAGTTGATTACTATGCCATGTATATCAAGTATCTGGCTCAGCCTAAACTGCTGGAGGCTGGTGTAGTTGAAAACCCTGAAGAACCTCTTAAGTCAGAATTGTCTTATGAAGATTTGCTGAGACAACTGCTAAAGTCTGGTGGGGATAAGTCTAGCATCTGGTCTGAGAAGTTGAAGCAGATTCCTGGTGTTGCAGCTGAACCGGTGGTGGAATCTCCTGCTCAATCTGCAGATAGTGATAAAGTGTCTCTGGATGCCAGTTCCTCTGAAGCTGGTGTGTATGAAGAAGAAGGTACAGCTCATCAGGTGTTTACCTCCACTCTTCAAATAACTGAGTTGCCTCCAAGTCCTATCAGATCCTCAGCTGGAAGTGTGATTTTACCTGCTGACCCTGTTCCTACTATTCCCATCACTCCCAGTCAGCCTGTCCCTACTAGGGCAAGTGCTAGAATGCAGGCAAATGGCCAGGGTAATGTTTTGGTTTATCAGAGGGCTGCTGCACACATTGCGAGGCGTAATGGAGAAGGTATTGTTTCATCTTCTAATTCTTTTGCTGCTTTATCCGATGATTATATTCTTCATAAAGCTCTGGAGTTAGGCATTGACGTTGATTCATTGCCTCTTGAAACTGTTCACACGTTTAAAGATTTGGAAAAGGCTCGTAGTCTTATGTTTTCGAGGAAAAATCAAATTCTTCTTGATGAACAAAAGAAAGTTTCGGATAATGCTGTAGACAATAGTTCTTCTTCTAGTATCCTTGGTATACAAGATAAAGAGGCTACGATAAATGTGGTTGTTCCGCTACAAACAATTGATGAGGATTGTCATCCTATGCATGACATAAATGATGACTCTTATCGTGCTTCTGATAAGGAAAGTTTGCCAGGAGATGATTTTACTCCTGTGTTATCTAGAAAATCTAAGAAAAAATTAAGAAAACAATCGGTAGGTAAGAAAGTTGTTTTAAGAGGGGCATCCCTTTGTGATGCGTCAACCCTGAGTAGGACACAGGCAAACCATCCTTTGAGTGGGATTGTCTCTGGTCCTAGAACGAGAAACATACCCCAACGTTTTAAATGATAGGTCTCTTCCTTAATTGTAGAGGAGTGGGCAAGAAAGGTTTCTCCTTCTGGATGAGAGACCTGATGGCTGAGTTTGATTTTGATTTTATTGGTATTCAGGAGCCTATGAAGAAAAATTATACTGATCATATCTGGAGGAAAATTGATCCTCATAATGCTTATTTGTGCACTGGTCTCCCTCGGTGGGACGGTCTGGAGGCATTTTATGTGGTATTAAATCCTCGCGTTTAATGTCATTAGTGCTACAACTGACAGGTATACAAACTGGTGTTTTGCGAAGTTTGGTGGAGGATGGTGCTGCGCGAATTCAAAACACGGCCGTGAGGAGCCAGGAGGGAGTTGCGCGCGGACCTGCTGCAAGAATCGCTGATGTGGACAATGCGGCGGATATGGCGCAGTGACTGTTGTGTCGAAACGTTTGATGCAGTCTAAGTTCTGGAGTGCAATTGTTGCTGCTTTCACAAAACCTGTATGAAGTTTTGTTTTGCTATAATAGTTTGTTCGGTTGGGTAAATGGTGTTGTGGCGGGTGTGCCCACCAGTTACGTTTAGAAGTTGCTACTGCTTAGATTTGAACTCAGCACTTTAGCTTTGGGGTCGTTTTAGGTTAGTTTTCAGGTTATGTCTGTGCTCTTCCTTCTGGGGAGCACTTTCATTTCTCTGAGGTTCTCCTGTTTTTGTTCTTTCTGCTTTGCCTTAGGGCACAAACTTTGTTCTGTTATTTTCAATAATGGAACCCGGCCTCTCTTTGGGGGACGTTTGTAAAAAAAAAAGAAGAGTTTTATCTCCCTAGTGTGCCTTAGTTTGTTTGTAAATGTAGGTACGTGGATATCTCACTCACTTAAGTTGGGGATTTCCATGATTATTATTCATGAATTTACCAGTTCCAAAGTTGACCTTATTTTTAGCCAACAACCAATCTTCTCTAGATCGTGGGAAAAATAAAAGAGTTGTTGGTAGTGTTGAACACAAGAAATGCATTTCGTTTCATATATGCCAAATAAAGTGGTAAAAACTGGCTGAGGCTCAACACACAAGAAAAGAGCTTCTTACAGATTGGATCTATATGTAATTTAAAAGATGGCATTCTAACAACCATGCATGCATGAAAGTGATGTGCCAAGTGACCGCAACCAACGTTCACACATGCATGAAACCAACTTGCCGCGTACAGTCGTACAGAGATTAACTAAGCACAATGCCTGACAAGACCCAATCAGTGCTCCTGATTTGGTAACGTGACGAGATTGATTCTATGCGCATATACGGTAGTACGTACTCCCTCGCTTTTTTTAATATAAGATGTTTTACCTTTTATCCACATGCACATGTACATAAATATATGTAGACACAAAGGAATGGCTGGCTTGTAAATATGGCTACCGAACTATGCGCAGATGGCTGAACATGCAAAGTTTCGGGCTGACACAGATCGACACAATGCAAGAATTGTCTGACAAGCACATTTGAGGATAATCTTCAAGATGCCGCAATTGTGACATATTTGACCCTTTTGTCGAAATTATTTTACAACATGATCGACCGTGCTAAATAGGATCGACGTACGGATATGAGCTCATACGCCGGTAACGTAACCAAACAATACCAATACGAACTCATACGAGCATATGAGCAGTGTATTTTATTTTCCGAATTATGAAACACACACTTTTGCAAGGCTGCATGTTCGCTCTCAGACCTATCTCTAGGAGATACCGAATAACCCCGGCGAGGAAAATTGCAGCAGATATGCTGATCGGGCCATTGTTACAGCCCGGACAGACACCGCATATCGGCCCGGCCCGGGAACAAGTTTTACGGTTTGGGATTATTCGGTATCTGCTAGAGATGCTCTCAATCAGTCTCTCGCTCCCTCTCTCCTGAAGCATAACTCAGTGTTTTTTTTTGCCAATCAAGCGCGACTTAGTGTTGTCTGGCAACGCAGCTACAGTGACCTAAATATAGGAGAGCGTACCGGCTAGAACCAGCTAAGTATATCTAGCCAAAATGTTGTTTTGCCGACTGATCCACTGCCAGTAAAACCCAAAACTCTCTCGTAAAAAGCCACGTATCAGGATCATTAATATGCACCACCTCTAGCCAGAAGCCACGTTGCCGAAAGTGATTTTCCCACAATTAGTTGGACATCCCCGGCTTATCTGGGGCGTCCATTCTCCATCCGATGGGTGTGGTGGTCGTTGTGTTTTTTATAAAAACGTCCCTATAAATAATTAGGTTTTTTCAATGTTGGGGATATCGCTTATCGGGAATTTATCGATTGATCCAAGATAAGGGATAAATCGGCTTGTTTATCGGCATATCAGCCGATTTATCGACATATCGGCTTGTTTATCGGCATATCAGCCGATTTATCGACATATCGGCAGATTTATCGGCCGATTTATCTTATCGGTCAGACACCGATAAACGATAAATCGGACGATAAATCGGAATATCGGAAGATATCTTAAACAGTGGGGTTTTTACAAAAAGGTCCCTGCAAAAATTGACCCAAAAATATGGATTCATGGATCTGAAAATCTTATTAATACATAAATCCGAAAAATTGTATGTTGATACATGCAGAAAAACCTTGTTGTGTACGGACTATTTTACAAAAGTGAGGGAACTATTTTTCAATCATGATTACATGACATGCAATTTTCTCACGCTGTCCAATCTTATTACATGTCATGCATGAGCCGGCCGACATGAATTGCATGCCACGTCTATCACGCATGCCATGTTGCTCAATCAGGATTCGTTTCTTTTAGCTAATTGCATGCATGGGGCCAAGGACCACGTCTGGCGTTCGTAAAGTGCATTCAATGCTAATTGCATGGCGCCTTGGACCATGACGCCGTACGCCCCAGCCTGGCGATTATACAGCTCGATCGACAGATGGCTGACAACCACTGTTAGGTAAGCCTGACACAAATGCAAGGCTTTAACCCATCGCGTACGGAGGTAGTAGTACACTACTAATTTAATTGTACATGAAATTCTGACAACCCATGCATGCAATGAAACGTGCAAGTGAGACCAGAAAATTAGTGACCTGCAGGTGACATTATTAATTGTGTCTGAACGTCGATGACAATGCAGGCCTGACTACCACATAGTAGTATTGCTTGCTGAGGGCATCTCGACAGAGTAGATTAGAGTGGGTGCCCTTGCATAGCTTTTATTTTTATTTTTTACAACGCATGCCCATGCATAGCTTGGTGTAGATATGGAGTATTTTTTTTAATTGCGTAACTTACTTTTATACTACTATATATAAAGGGGCGACACAACAACGGCCTCTCAGGGGCCTGCTACTGTTCATCACACGACGATTCCTCGCCGTCCGATCGCAGATCGACGGCCCCGTCCTCCCCTGTGAACAGTAGGCAGTGAACAGGACCTGTCGTGAACAGTACCGGCCACATAGATGAACAGTACCGGGCGTATACTGTTCCTCGCGAGTGAACAGTGCCGCAGCGGCGAACAGTACCGGTGGCATACTGTTTCTGGCGAATCAACAGTACCCGCTGCGGTGAACAATAGTTAGTGCACAGTTTTTTTCCTTTCATCAAAATTTAATTTACGATTCTCACCTTTTCGTGATAATATATACATGAAATATATGCGCGTCGACGAGTAGGTTTCATTCCCGTGAACGGTTTCGAGTTCGGTCGACTCTAACTCCTTAATTTTGGATCTAGATTCGCAAAAACATTTGACGAATTTTGTCAAATTCGCCGCACTCACTCATCCGTTTGAATTTTCGTTTCACGAGTAGATGGATATCACCCTTCCAAACAATTTTCATCTTTAAACATTTTTATTTTGACGGACATATACATATTTTTCTCTAAACTTCAAATTCGTTCTACTTTAGGCTGAAATATATGCGCGTAGAATGTAAAAATACATCCAATCTTCCTGTACAGCTAAACCTTTTTTCCCATAAACAAAAAGACAATCTACTTAACCCTAACTAAAACACAAAATACACTATTTTTTCACACAGGCGCGGCGTGTCACCGCGCCATCTTGCCTAGTTTATTCTATACCTGCACTCGTTTGAACGGCCCCTAGGACACGCCGAAGGGCTCTCGTGAACCCGTTGGCCGTGTGTCGGTGGATTGTAGTGCCCACTTGACATTATTATTTTTGGACACAATAGCCCACTTGATTTTGACACTCCAACGGCACGAGACAGTACGAGACCGCAGCAGGCGATGGCAGCGCACGAACGTACTATGTACGTGGTCCTCCCCGGAATGGGAAAGCCGACGGATGGAAGGCAGAAAACACGCCGCGCCATCTTGCCTAGTTTATTCTATGCCTGCACTCGTTTGAACGGCCCCTAGGACACGCCGAAGGGCTCTCGTGAACCCGTTGGCCGTGTGCCGGTGGATTGTAGTGCCCACTTGACATTATTATTTTTGGACAGAATAGCCCACTTGATTTTGACACTCCAACGGCATGAGACAGTACGAGACCGCAGCAGGCGATGGCAGCGCACGAACGTACTATGTACGTGGTCCTCCCCGGAATGGGAAAGGACGGAAGGCCAGAAAACACGCCGCGCCATCTTGCCTAGTTTATTCTATGCCTACACTCGTTTGAACGGCCCCTAGGACACGCCGAAGGGCTCTCGTGAACCCGTTGGCCGTGTGCCGGTGGATTGTAGTGCCCACTTGACATTATTATTTTTGGACACAATATCCCACTTGATTTTGACACTCCAACGGCACGAGACAGTACGAGACCGCAGCAGGCGATGGCAGCGCACGAACATACTATGTACGTGGTCCTCCCCGGAATGGGAAAGCCGACGGACAGAAGGCCAGAAAACACGCCGCGCCATCTTACCTAGTTTATTCTATGCCTGCACTCGTTTGAACGGCCCCTAGGACACGTCGAAGGGCTCTCGTGAACCCGTTGGCCATGTGCCGGTGGACTGTAGTGCCCACTTGACATTATTATTTTTGGACACAATAGCCCACTTGATTTTGACACTCCAACGACACGAGACAGTACGAGACCGCAGCAAGCGATGGCACCGCACGAACGTACTATGTACGTGGTCCTCCCAGAATGGGAAAGGATGGAAGGCCAGAAAACACGCCGCGCCATCTTGCCTAGTTTATTCTATGCCTGCACTCGTTTGAACGGCCCCTAGGACACGCCGAAGGGCTCTTTTGAACCCGTTGGCCGTGTGCCGGTGGATTGTAGTGCCCACTTGACATTATTATTTTTGGACACAATAGCCCACTTGATTTTGACACTCCAACGGCACGAGACAGTACGAGACCGCAGCAGGCAATGGCAGCACACAAACGTACTATGTACGTGGTCCTCCCCGGAATGGGAAAGCCGACGGACGGAAGGCCAGAAAACACGCCGCGCCATCTTGCCTAGTTTATTCTATGCATGCGCTCGTTTGAACGGCGCCTAGGACACGCCGAAGGGCTCTCGTGAACCCGTTGGCCGTGTGCCGGTGGATTGTAGTGCCCACTTGACATTATTATTTTTGGACACAATAGCCCACTTGATTTTGACACTCCAACGGCACGAGACCGTACGAGACCGCAGCAGGCGATGGCAGCGCACGAACGTACTATGTACGTGGTCCTCCCCGGAATGGGAAAGGACGGAAGGCCAGAAAAAACGCCGCGCCATCTTGCCTAGTTTATTCTATGCCTGCACTCGTTTGAACGGACCTTAGGACACGCCGAAGGGCTCTCGCGAACCCGTTGGCCGTGTGCCGGTGGATTGTAGTGCCCACTTGACATTATTATTTTTGGACACAATAGCCCACTTGATTTTGACACTCCAACGGCACGAGATAGTACGAGACCGCAGCAGGCGATGGCAGCGCACGAACGTATTATGTACGTGGTCCTCCCCGGAATGGGAAAGCCGATGGACGGAAGGCCAGAAAACACGCCGCGCCATCTTGCCTAGTTTATTCTATGCCTGCACTCATTTGAATGGCCCCTAGGACACGCCGAAGGGCTCTCGTGAACCCGTTGGCCGTGTGCCGGTGGATTGTAGTTCCCACTTGACATTATTATTTTTGGACACTATAGCCCACTTGATTTTGACACTCCAACGGCACGAGCCAGTACGAGTCCGCAGCAGGCGATGGCAGCGCACGAACGTACTATGTACGTGGTCCTCCCCGGAATGGGAAAGGACGGAAGGCCAGAAAAAACGCCGCGCCATCTTGCCTAGTTTATTCTATGCCTGCACTCGTTTGAACGGACCCTAGGACACGCCGAAGGGCTCTCGTGAACCCGTTGGCCGTGTGCCGGTGGATTGTAGTGCCCACTTGACATTATTATTTTTGGACACAAAGCCCACTTGATTTTGACACTCCAACGGCACGAGACAGTACGAGACCGCAGCAGGCGATGGCAGCGCACGAACGTATTATGTACGTGGTCCTCCCCGGAATGGGAAAGCCGATGGACGGAAGGCCTGAAAACACGCCGCGCCATCTTGCCTAGTTTATTCTATGCCTGCACTCATTTGAACGGCCCCTAGGACACGCCGAAGGGCTCTCGTGAACCCGTTGGCCGTGTGCCGGTGGATTGTAGTTCCCACTTGACATTATTATTTATGGACACAATAGCCCACTTGATTTTGACACTCCAACGGCGCGAGACAGTACGAGTCCACAGCAGGCGATGGCAGCGCACCAACGTACTATGTACGTGGTCCTCCCCGGAATGGGAAAGCCGACGGACGGAATGCTGGAAAACACGCCGCGCCATCTTGCCTAGTTTATTCTATGCCTGCACTCGTTTGAACGGCCCCTAGGACACGCTGAAGGGCTCTCGTGAACCCGTTGGCCATATGCCGGTGGATTGTAGTGCCCACTTAACATTATTATTTTTGGACACAATAGCCCACTTGATTTTGACAATCCAACGGCACGAGACAGTACGAGACCGCAGCAGGCGATGGCAGCGCACGAACGTACTATGTACGTGGTCCTCCCCGGAATGGGAAAGCCGACGGACGGAAGGCCAGAAAACGCGCCGCGCCATCTTGCCTATTTATTCTATGCCTGTACTCGTTTGAACGGCCCCTAGGACACACCGAAGGGCTCTCGCGAACCCGTTGGCCGTGTGCCGGTGGATTGTAGTGCCCACTTGACATTATTATTTTTGGACACAATAGCCCACTTGATTTTGACACTCCAACGGCACGAGACAGTACGAGACCGCAGCAGGCGATGGCAGCGCACGAACGTATTATGTACGTGGTCCTCCCCGGAATGGGAAAGCCGATGGACGGAAGGCCAGAAAACACGCCGCGCCATCTTGCCTAGTTTATTCTATGCCTGCACTCATTTGAACGGCCCCTAGGACACGCCGAAGGGCTCTCGTGAACCCGTTGGCCGTGTGCCGGTGGATTGTAGTTCCCACTTGACATTATTATTTTTGGACACAATAGCCCACTTGATTTTGACACTCCAACGGCACGAGACAGTACGAGTCCGCAGCAGGCGATGGCAGCGCACGAACGTACTATGTACGTGGTCCTCCCCGGAATGGGAAAGCCGATGGACGGAAGGCCAGAAAACACGCCGCGCCATCTTGCCTAGTTTATTCTATGCCTGCACTCATTTGAACGGCCCCTAGGACACGCCGAAGGGCTCTCGTGAACCCGTTGGCCGTGTGCCGGTGGATTGTAGTTCCCACTTGACATTATTATTTTTGGACACAATAGCCCACTTGATTTTGACACTCCAACGGCACGAGATAGTACGAGTCCGCAGCAGGCGATGGCAGCGCACGAACGTACTATGTACGTGGTCCTCCCCGGAATGGGAAAGGACGGAAGGCCAGAAAAAACGCCGCGCCATCTTGCCTAGTTTATTCTATGCCTGCACTCGTTTGAACGGACCCTAGGACACGCCGAAGGGCTCTCGTGAACCCGTTGGCCGTGTGCCGGTGGATTGTAGTGCCCACTTGACATTATTATTTTTGGACACAATAGCCCACTTGATTTTGACACTCCAACGGCACGAGACAGTACGAGACCGCAGCAGGCGATGGCAGCGCACGAACGTATTATGTACGTGGTCCTCCCCGGAATGGGAAAGCCGATGGACGGAAGGACAGAAAACACGCCGCCCATCTTGCCTAGTTTATTCTATGCCTGCACTCGTTTGAATGGCCCCTAGGACACGCTGAAGGGCTCTCGTGAACCCGTTGGCCGTGTGCCGGTGGATTGTAGTGCCCACTTGACATTATTATTTTTGGACACAATAACCCACTTGATTTTGACACTCCAACGGCACGAGACAGTACGAGACCGCAGCAGGCGATGGCAGCGCACGAACGTACTATGTACGTGGTACTCCCCGGAATGGGAAAGCCGACGGACGGAAGGCCAGAAAACACGCCGCGCCATCTTTCCTAGTTTATTCTATGCCTGCACTCATTTGAACAGCCCCTAGGACACGCCGAAGGGCTCTCGCGAACCCGTTGGCCTTGTGCCGGTGGATTGTAGTGCCCACTTGACATTATTATTTTTGGACACAATAGCCCAATTGATTTTGACACTCCAACGGCACGAGACAGTACGAGACCACAGCAGGCGATGGTAGCGCACGAACGTACTATGTACGTGGTCCTCCCCGGAATGGGAAAGCCGACGGACGGAAGGCCAGAAAACACGCCGCGCCGTCTTGCCTAGTTTATTCTATGCCTGCACTCATTTGAACGGCCCCTAGGACACGCCGAAGGGCTCTCGTGAACCCGTTGGCCGTGTGCCAGTGGATTGTAGTGTCCACTTGACATTATTATTTTTGGACACAATAGCCCACTGGATTTTGACACTCCAACGGCATGAGACAGTCCGAGACCGCATCAGGCGATGGCAGCGCACCAACGTACTATGTACGTGGTCCTCCCCGGAATGGGAAAGCCGACGGACGGAAGGCCAGAAAACACGCCGCGCCATCTCGCCTAGTTTATTCTATGCCTGCACTCGTTTGAACGGCCCCTAGGACACGCCGAAGGGCTCTCGTGAACCCGTTGGCCATGTGCCGGTGGATTGTAGTGCCCACTTGACATTATTATTTTTGGACACAATAGCCCACTTGATTTTGACATCCAACGGCACGAGACAGTACGAGACCGCAGCAGGCGATGGCAGCGCACGAACGTACTATGTACGTGGTCCTCCCCGGAATGGGAAAGCCGACGGACGGAAGGCAAGAAAACACGCCGCGCCATCTCGCCTAGTTTATTCTATGCCAGCACTCGTTTGAACAGCCCCTATGACACGCCGAAGGGCTCTCGTTAACCCGTTGGCCGTGTGCCGGTGGATTGTAGTGCCCACTTGACATTATTATTTTTGGACACAATAGCCCACTTGATTTTGACACTCCAATGGCACGAGACAGTACGAGACCGCAGCAGGCGATGGCAGCGCACCAACGTACTATGTACGTGGTCCTCCCCGGAATGGGAAATCCAACGGACGGAAGGCCAGAAAACACGCCGCGCCATCTTGCCTAGTTTATTCTATGCCTGCACTCATTTGAACGGCCCCTAGGACACGCCGAAGGGCTCTCGTGAACCCGTTGGCCGTGTGCCGGTGGATTGTAGTGCCCACTTGACATTATTATTTTTGGACACAATAGCCCATTGATTTTGACACTCCAACGGCACGAGACAGTACGAGAACGCAGCAGGCGATGGCAGCGCACGAACGTACTATGTACGTGGTCCTCCCCGGAATGGGAAAGCCGACGGACGGAAGGCCAGAAAACACGCCGCGCCATCTTGCCTATTTATTCTATGCCTGCACTCGTTTGAACGGCCCCTAGGACACGCCGAAGGGCTCTCGTGAACCCGTTGGCCGTGTGCCGGTGGATTGTAGTGTCCACTTGACATTATTATTTTTGGACACAATAGCCCACTTGATTTTGACACTCCAACGGCAAGAGACAGTACGAGACCGCATCAGGCGATGGCAGCGCACCAACGTACTATGTACGTGGTCCTCCCCGGAATGGGAAAGCCGACGGACGGATGGCCAGAAAAACACGCCGCGCCATCTCGCCTAGTTTATTCTATGCCTGCACTCGTTTGAACGGCCCCTAGGACACGCCGAAGGGCTCTCGTGAACCCGTTGGCCATGTGCCGGTGGATTGTAGTGCCCACATGACATTATTATTTTTGGACACAATAGCCCACTTGATTTTGACACTCCAACGGCATGAGACAGTATGAGACCGCATCAGGCGATGGCAGCGCACCAACGTACTACGTACGTGGTCCTCCCCGGAATGGGAAAGCCGACGGACGGAAGGCCAGAAAACACGCCGCGCCATCTCGCCTAGTTTATTCTATGCCTGCACTCGTTTGAACGGCCCCTATGACACGCCGAAGGGCTCTCGTTAACCCGTTGGCCTGTGCCGGTGGATTGTAGTGCCCACTTGACATTATTATTTTTGGACACAATAGCCCACTTGATTTTGACACTCCAACGGCACGAGACAGTACGAGACCGCAGCAGGCGATGGCAGCGCACCAACGTACTATGTACGTGGTCCTCCTCGGAATGGGAAAGCCGACGGACGGAAGGCTAGAAAACACGCCGCGCCATCTTGCCTAGTTTATTCTATGCCTATACTCGTTTGAACGGCCCCTAGGACACGCCGAAGGGCTCTCGTGAACCCGTTGGCCGTGTGCCGGTGGATTGTAGTGCCCACTTGACATTATTATTTTTGGACACAATATCCCACTTGATTTTGACACTCCAATGGCACGAGACATTACGAGACCGCAGCAGGCGATGGCAGCGCACGAACGTACTATGTACGTGGTCCTCCCAGAATGGGAAAGCCGACGGACGGAAGGCCAGAAAACACGCCGCGCCATCTTGCCTAGTTTATTCTATGCCCGCACTTGTTTGAACGACCCCTAGGACACGCCGAAGGGACCCGTTGGCCGTGTGCCGGTGGATTGTAGTGCCCACTTGACATTATTATTTTTGGACACAATAGCCCACTTGATTTTGACACTCCAACGGCACGAGACAGTACGAGACCACAGCAGGCGATGGCAGCGTACCAACGTACTATGTACGTGGTCCTCCCCGGAATGGGAAAGCCGACGGACCGAAGGCCAGAAAACATGCCGCGCCATCTTGCCTAGTTTATTCTATGCCTGCACTCGTTTGAACGGCCCCTAGGACACGCCGAAGGGCTCTCGTGAAGCCGTTGGCCATGTGCCGGTGGATTGTAGTGCCCACTTGACATTATTATTTTTGGACACAATAGCCCACTTGATTTTGACACTCCAACGGCACGAGACAGTACGAGACCACAGCAGGCGATGGCAGCGCACCAACGTACTATGTACGTGGTCCTCCCCGGAATGGGAAAGCCGACGGACCGAAGGCCAGAAAACATGCCGCGCCATCTTGCCTAGTTTATTCTATGCCTGCACTCGTTTGAAAAGCCCCTAGGACACGCCGAAGGGCTCTCGTGAAGCCGTTGGCCATGTGCCGGTGGATTGTAGTGCCCACTTGACATTATTATTTTTTGACACAATAGCCCACTTGATTTTGACACTCCAACGACACGAGACAGTACGAGACCGCAGCAGGCGATGGCAGCGCACGAACGTACTATGTATGTGGTCCTCCCCGGAATGGGAAAGCCGACGGACGGAAGGCCAGAAAACACGCCGCGCCATCTTGCCTAGTTTATTCTATGCCTGCACTCGTTTGAACGACCCCTAGGACACGCCGAAGGGCTCCGTTGGCTGTGTGCCGGTGGATTGTAGTGCCCACTTGACATTATTATTTTTGGACACAATAGCCCACTTGATTTTGACACTCCAACGGCACGAACGTACTATGTACGTGGTCCTCCCCGGAATGGGAAAGGACGGAAGGCCAGAAAACACGCCGCACCATCTTGCCCAGTTTATTCTATGTCTACACTCGTTTGAACGGCCCCTAGGACACGCCGAAGGGCTCTCATGAACCCGTTGGCCGTGTGCCGGTGGATTGTAGTGCCCACTTGACATTATTATTTTTGGACACAATAGTGAAGGAGATATGCCCTAGAGGCACTTAATAAAGATAGTTTATTTGTCATATCTCAATTGTTCGTAATATGTTTTATACCATGCTATAACTATATTAAGCGGAAACATTAATACACGTGTGGTAGATAAACAACCAGGTCCCTAGTAGCCTCTATTTAACTAGTTCATTGTGCAATCGATGATCGAGGTTTCCCGATCATGTGACATTGGTGTCAATTGACAATGGAGTCATATCATTGGTAGAATGATGTGATGGACATACCCAATATTTGTAGGACGTAGTCATTACGCCTTTGACCGTGAGATCAACTCTTATCGCTATTCCTGGAAGATGCTTTGATTGCATCAAACGTCATCACTTATATAGTATGACAATAACGGTGTCCCTCTCGGGTATCGGAAGGGAGTATGTTGAGACGAGGGGTCAAGAGCGGGATTTGCCAATCCGCATAGCAGGACAGATACTCTAGGGCCCACTCGGTGAGATTATGTCAATGAGCTTGCAAGCATGTGACTAGGTCACGAGGACATAATATCACGGACGAGTAAAGAATAGTGTTGTCGGTAACGAGATCAAGCTAGGTATCATGATATCTATGAACGAGTCTCGGACACGCTAAGTATCGCCAGGCAAAAGGTTTAAGACTCGACGTCTAAGGTTCGAACGAAAAAGTTATTCGTTATCTCACAGGGATTAATCCTGGGTATCCAAGGTCCACGGATTAGTCATTAATCGGAGAGCGTGTCTCGATTATGTCTGCCGAGATCTCGAACCGTAGGGTAACACACTTAAGGGGAGATGACATGTTTATTTAGATTGGACGTAGAGAAGAAAATAGAGAGAAGAACACCGGAAGTGTTCCGGACACATCGGAAGTGTTCCGGGTGATATCCGACGGAGTTCGGGGGCCGACGAAATAGTTTTCGGAGCCAGAATAAATTAGATAAAATGTATTTGATATTAATTAGTGTAATTAATAATTAAATATATTTTTTTATTTAATTAAATTCGAATTTTAAAGGCTGCACACCTAGATGGGCCTAAAGAGGCCCATGAGGGGGGGAAGTCCCCCCCTTGATGCGAGTTGGGAGGGGGCCAGCCTAGGTGGGCCGAATGGGGCCCACCTAGGGCCGGCAGCCCCCCTTGGTGCGGCTGCACCATGTGGGATTAGTCCCACATGGCTAAGCCAAGGGGAGTTGCACTCCCCTCTCCCCTTTATATAGAGGTGCACCCTTGCCTTTGAAATTACACACCAGAAATTCTCTCTCTCTCTCTCCGTTTAAGTCGTGACTCCGCAATTGGGGTTGTGCACGGGTTGAGGTTTTCTCCACCATATGCACACCACCGTGCTGCTGGTCTTCCGGTCCAAGTCTTCTACTTCCGCTGCTCGTCCTGGATCGGAGCCCGGAGGTCGTCATCTCCACCGTATGTGTGTGACTCCCTGCGAGGCACCACACTTGGGGTGCTAGGAGGTGCTTGCCTCCACCACCATGAGGATGGCGTCATCCTCATCATCGCGTCAAGATCTTCACGACCTCGAGGTCGGCTACGTCGTCTTCATCACGCGTCGTCATCGAAACAGATCTTTTGATCGTCGACGCTTACGGTCTACAAGGGTATGTATACCGTATTTTACCGTATAGTATATCTGCATAGAGTAGATCCTGGCTAGTATAAGGTTATCGTTGTTAGAAATTTTTTGTTTTCTGCCTACGATCCCCTTCAGTGGTATCAGAGCCGATCTATGCGTAGATATAGCTATACCGGTTTTAGAACCCATGTTCTCATGGGGGCATCGTTCTTTTAGAAGCTATCCTCTAGCGTGCACTTGTTTAGCCGGCGGCATCGAGTTGATGAAGCGGCCCGGACCGACCTTACGCGTACGCTTACGCGAGACTGGTTCCACAACTGACATACGGCTTGTACCGTATATGTGGCTGGCGGGTGTCTGTCTCTCTCTCTTTAGTTGGCTTTGCATTTTCAATGGAGGGCCCGAAAGGGATACATAAATAGCGACTATTTGATCGTTGTTGTGGTCATAGGTTCGTAGGTATGAAATCGGTTCTATTTACGAAAGCCCCAAGCCACGTAAAATATGCAAAAGATAAAGTAGAAAGCGTCTAACTTTATTTTGCAGGGGCAATGTGATATGGTCAAGGTAGGTTTGATAAATTGTTTATAAACTGTGGGCGCGAAGGAGACCATCGGCGCAAGGACCATATCACGTCGCATTACATTTGATGTTATGTTATTGTTTGCATCTTATATTGTGTATATATATATATATATATGGTTATATATTAGTTACACGGCGGTAGTAATATAAGATGATCCCTCCAAAATACCATTAGTGTTCTCCCTTTGGCGTGCACCACCAAGAAAGTTCTACGTTATGAGGCAGGCCGTGACGATCGGGTGTCAGACATATCGTCGTTCGCATACGGTGGGTGTAAGACATGTTTGCACAAGCGTATACGCTGAAGGTTATTATGGCGAGCCTAGCATGTACAGACATGGCCTCGGAACACGGTGACCGAAAGGTTAAGCATGAGTCACAGAGTTGTTGTGATTGACATGTCGATGTCTACCTCTGAAGTTATGTTGCCGGCTCTGACGATGAGGGGTTGCATAATGGATGAGGATCGTGTAATCACTAAAACGATTAGAGGGATATTCGTTTTGAGTGGGAGTTCTGGTAGTTTTATTTTATTAAAACTTGAACCCATATTTATTATGAACAAAGTCTTTATATTTTGCAAAACCTTTGTAGATATTAACCAGTGTAATAGCCCTCTTTAAAAATTAGGAGCATTCCTGCGATTGAGAAACTTAAAAGGTTGGGTCCAAACTTCATATTTTTATACGGTAGCTTGAGGATACTCCTTGTTTAAACCGTTAGCTCTATGTGATACAATACCCGCTAGGAGATAAATCCGGAGATTCCGCTACAAAAGGATAATTTGGATTATCAAGTTTTGTGCGGATAATTTCATCATAGTCCAGTGTATGCTATGATCTCTACCATAGAGAATTAACTGTGGGTGCGAGTTGTCAGATCGCGAACATATGAGATGATCGCTGAACTCGAGATACACCACAAGTTGGCTGATGAAGTTTATCAGTACTTTGACTGTTTTCTTCTCGACCCAGATGGAAGAGAACACTCGCATTAAAGGAGCACGTGGCAGTCATACTTGATGACATTGGTCATACTCGATGACGATGGTCATATTTGATGACTTGAGATGCCTCGCTCAACTCGATCACTAGAGGACATGCAACATTGCCAGATGCAAATGTTTGTCATAGACTATGTCATGCAAGGGGAATCGTTCACCTTCATGAATTCTTGATTGCGTTGGAAGAATCAAGTAGATGAAACAGATCGCCGGGAAGTTATCAATGATAATGGTGTATATATGATATACACGTTATGAATGTTTTACCTAAGCAAGTACTCGCAGTAGTGACTAAGTTTTGATACTAGTCATGTTTTATGAAAACAAGATTTTCTGCTTGAGTAGCTTGGGGTGAGGAGACAATGTGTGTTGATGATGGCAGACAAATGTTGTGATGGTCATAGACACTCTCCCTCTGCATCTACCATTTGAATAAATTCTTTTGTAATCGCTGTTAGTATGATCATTATAAGTGTGTCTCCTCTAGCGAGACGATTGTTCATATATGTTAGTGACAAAATCGTTGTCCTATATTTATGAAGTAATGATCATACACTGATTTGAATTTAGATGGTAGAAGCTCCCACATTCATAACATTAATGCCAAAGATACAAACTTAATAAAGACACCACATTCTTGTGGCACTAACGTTTAAGTCATGTCAATGTTATAGTCAATAAAGAAGCTCCATTCAGATGGATCTCCGAGTCCTTAGATTTTGATCTTTTGACACTTGCAAGATAACTAAGACACCGTTTTCGGAAAGCGGGCATATAACTTATTGAGAATCATGCATATGGATGCATGTAGATCAATGAAGTAATTAACGTGTAGTGGATGTCTTTATTTGTAAACTTCACAAATGATTCGAGTATATATGGATATATCCACTTGATCAAATGTTGGTCTAAAGGTTTTGATTTGATCAAACAAGTTCGAAGTGAAGTAGAAAAATAGACTTAACAAGAAAATCAAATTTCTGTGATACAGATCGTGGAAATAAGGATTTGAGTTATAAGGTTGGCATATCATTGGAAGACTTGTGAGAAGAGTTCCACAAATTACGTCGCATGGAACACCATAAGTGTTGTGGTGTGTTTGGACGTCGTAATCGCACCTTATTAGATAATGTGTGGTAAATAAAATCTCTTATCGAATTATTATGATCATTGGAGTTATATGGTAGAAACAAAACATTCACGTTAGATAATAGGGAAACCATCTAATCCGTGGAGGCAATACCATATGAGTGATGGCATGGCTTTTAGCCTAGATTGTCGTTTCGGTATTTTAGTGTTTTGATGTGATCAAACCTAAAAGCGGATAGATTCATCTTTGTAGTGTATCTAAAATATCAGTTGGATACGTTTCTCACGACAAAGGCAAACGGTTGCTGGAACGTACCTTGCTTAAGAAATAGTTTCTTATCAAGGATATAAGTGGGAAAGAAAGTAGAGCAAGACGAAGTTAATGAACTTATCTCCGGAATTCGAGTGGCGCAACGGAAACGGTTCCGGTACCGTCCTCTGCAACCGGAAGAAAGCTGATGATAAAGATCATGATGCTCTGAGCTCATACTAAGACTGTAGGCGTACGAGGTTGTGTTCCACAATGTGTGGTACGACAATCTTGTTATAAAGGTCATGTTAATGGAACATGACAAACCTACGAACTACGAAGAAGTGATGGTGAACCTAAGTCCGAAAATTGGCTATATGCCATGTATAATCCGAGATAAAATCCATGTACGATTACCAAGTAATGACTTGGGTAAGTCTTCTTGATGGGCTCTAGGCCGTTGAGAGTAAATGGAATTTTATGACAAAATAGACACTGACGGAAAGACAACCGTCTATAAGGATCGATTTGTCGTAAAACAGTTTCGACAAATTCAAAAGTTGACCACAACAAGATTTTGTCTCAAGTGGCGATGCCTAAGTCTGTTTAGGATTGTTCTAGCAATTATTTTCAATTAAGAAATTGATGGATGGATAAAGAAACCGTGTTCCCTAATGGCAACATTAAGGAAGAGTTGTAATCGGTACAACAAGTAGGTTTGGTTGATCCTAAGGATGCTAGACACGTATGCAAACTTCAGCTGTCCATTCATGGGCTGAAGCAAGCATATCGGAGCTGGAATCTTCACTTTGATAATGTGATCAAAGGATTTTGGAGTTGTCCAAAATAGTTGAAGAAACCTGCATTTACAAAGAAGTGAGTGGGAGCTAAGTAGCTTTTCTTGATCTTATATGTGAATGGCATATTTGAGTGGGAGCTAAAAGAAATTCCCTGGTCTTATATGCAGAAGGCGTATTTGAGTGGGAGCTAGGTGTCATTCCTGATTTTATATGTAATGACATATTGAGAATGATACAGATCCTCTAGCAAAGTATAAATGATTATTTAAGTGATTAAATTTTCTATGAATGAAGTTAGGAGTATTAGGCATCAAGTCTATAATTGTATAGATCAAAAGGGGCTTAATAACATTAGGTCGGAATATTTTCCTAGGTTGAGATTCTGAAGTGTTTTCAGAATAGGACAAGCGAAGAAAAAGGTTCTTACTTGTATGACTAGGTAAAATATTAAGTTTATCTTGGTTTTCAGTGATAGCTAATGAAAGAAAAGGGTGTCCGACATCCTCTATGCCTCAGCCATAGATTCTATCAGACTGAAAGCTCGACTTGGTGTGACCCAAGTTCTTGGTTGAAGAACGGGTTCTAGAGTGATCCATGGATGGATCAATGAACAAACGTTAAGTATTTACTTCAGTGTCTGAGAGAACTGAAGATATGTTTTCTGGTATAGGGTAAGAGTGAAAAAACAACTTGCCGTAAAAGGGTTACGATGATGCAAGTTATGACACTAACCCATACGACTAGAAATCTCATACAGGAGATGTCCTTTGTTTTGAAGAAAGACATGGTTAGCTTGCGAAGTCGCATATGAATGCACTGTCGCATAATCTACATAGGTATAGAAATATATGGCAACTCCAGAAGTAGCTAGTGTGACTGGACTGAGCGGTTTTCCGAGCATGTATGGTTTCCCTTAATAGATCTCTTAGACTTTTAAGGCCCATGCTACGCGAAGGTTCGAGTCTCACTGTTGACGGTCAAATTTGGCTCATTGTCAAAGTTTCGGTCCTGGGATGAAGATGTATTGAATCGGAAGAATGGACTGAAACGGTGCCATGGCGACTCGGCAGAATCGGGTGCACGTGCAAGACACGACAGAGAAATCGGTGGAGTGGTTGTCGTGGCAGAGGCGAGCACATGGCAGAGAACCTCGTTCCTTCGGGTTCGTGGCAGAGAAATCGGTGAAAACGCTGCCGCGGTTGACGACCGATTTTGGCTTACAAAGAGGTAACACCAAGATTGTCTCGGATGACAATATAATGTGAACGAAAGTTGTGCGTATCATCGAGACAAACAACTTTGGTTTTTGGATCATCTCAATCCGAGGTCATATGCAACTTGTGGAGCCAAAATACTGTGGGCGCCTGACCATAGACACCATCTGCCCTCGGGCGCGGGCGCTGGGCGCAGGCAAGGGCGCAGGCAGTCGCCTGACCATAGACACCGTCTGCCCTCGGGCGCGAGCAATCCGGGAAGGACTAAAAATGCATTGATTTACTTCCGATTGAATTTGAGGGGTCCAGATGAAGTCAAATGGAAAAACGCATAAAATGAAAGTTCTTCGTTTTTTCGAGACGAACAACTTTGTCTTCTACGAGATTTTCATCCGAGGTCGGTAACTGGCTCAAAAACGACTCGTAAGGTGCAGACCGAACAGTTTCGGAAAGTTCGGGTTAGACCAACCGAATTGGACCCAGATTAGGGTTTTGGACGTGAATCCAAACCTTTCCTTGCACAGGAAGTCCAGCCGCCCTTATATACGAGGGTGCCGGCCGATTGAACAACACACAATCGTCAAACACAAAACCAATCTACTATCGCATCATCTTCTACCTTTGTCACTGCTTTCGTTCGTCGACGTTCTTCGTCAAGAAGAATTTCGATCTGCGAGCCCCGGGTCGACGCGAAGTGACCTAGGGCAGCCCATCGCCGCCGTGTGTCCAGACGGGATCCTTCCCGGGCGTGTGGGGTGTCGGGTGTCAAAAGCGCCCGCCGGATTGTCTTGCGTATCGCGCTTCCGGCGAGCCTCCTGCGGAGTGAGTTGCGGAGCATCTCCCTCGGCGCCGCAGGTACACGTGACGTGTTCGTGTGTCAACACTCACTCCATCGACTAAGATATATTTTACCGTTATCATTTACGGGATGATGTCAAACGAGTTGACATAGAAATGTTGCAAAGTACATACAGATCTCAATGTGGGAGATCCGTTGACTAAACTTCCTCTTTCACAGGACAAGCATGCACCAAGTTGCTATAGGTGTTTAAGCTTTTACCAAAGTGGTAAACTAGATTAAGTGTTACTCTAGTGCAAGTGGGAGACTGAAGGAGATATGCCCTAGAGGCACTTAATAAAGATAGTTTATTTGTCATATCTCAATTGTTCGTAATATGTTTTATACCATGCTATAACTATATTAAGCGGAAACATTAATACACGTGTGGTAGATAAACAACCAGGTCCCTAGTAGCCTCTATTTTACTAGTTCATTGTGCAATCGATGATCGAGGTTTCCCGATCATGTGACATTGGTGTCAATTGACAATGGAGTCATATCATTGGTAGAATGATGTGATGGACATACCCAATATTTGTAGGATGTAGTCATTACGCCTTTGACCGTGAGATCAACTCTTATCGCTATTCCTGGAAGATGCTTTGATTGCATCAAACGTCATCACTTATATAGTATGACAATAACGGTGTCCCTCTCGGGTATCGGAAGGGAGTATGTTGAGACGAGGGGTCAAGAGCGGGATTTGCCAATCCGCATAGCAGGACAGATACTCTAGGGCCCACTCGGTGAGATTATGTCAATGAGCTTGCAAGCATGTGACTAGGTCACGAGGACATAATATCACGGACGAGTAAAGAATAGTGTTGTCGGTAACGAGATCAAGCTAGGTATCATGATATCTATGAACGAGTCTCGGACACGCTAAGTATCGCCAGGCAAAAGGTTTAAGACTCGACGTCTAAGGTTCGAACGAAAAAGTTATTCGTTATCTCACAGGGATTAATCCTGGGTATCCAAGGTCCACGGATTAGTCATTAATCGGAGAGCGTGTCTCGATTATGTCTGCCGAGATCTCGAACCGTAGGGTAACACACTTAAGGGGAGATGACATGTTTATTTAGATTGGACGTAGAGAAGAAAATAGGAGAAGAACACCGGAAGTGTTCCGGACACATCGGAAGTGTTCCGGGTGATATCCGACGGAGTTCGGGGGCCGACGAAATAGTTTTCGGAGCCGGAATAAATTAGATAAAATGTATTTGATATTAATTAGTGTAATTAATAATTAAATATATATTTTTATTTAATTAAATTCGAATTTTAAAGGCTGCACACCTAGATGGGCCTAAAGAGGCCCATGAGGGGGGGAAGTCCCCCCCTTGATGCGAGTTGGGAGGGGCCAGCCTAGGTGGGCCGAATGGGGCCCACCTAGGGCCGGCAGCCCCCCTTGGTGCGGCTGCACCATGTGGGATTAGTCCCACATGGCTAAGCCAAGGGGAGTTGCACTCCCCTCTCCCCTTTATATAGAGGTGCACCCTTGCCTTTGAAATTACACACCAGAAATTCTCTCTCTCTCTCTCTCTCCCGTTTAAGTCGTGACTCCGCAATTGGGGTTGTGCACGGGTTGAGGTTTTCTCCACCATATGCACACCACCGTGCTGCTGGTCTTCCGGTCCAAGTCTTCTACTTCCGCTGCTCGTCCTTGGATCGGAGCCCGGAGGTCGTCATCTCCACCGTATGTGTGTGACTCCCTGAGGCACCACACTTGGGGTGCTAGGAGGTGCTTGCCTCCACCACCATGAGGATGGCGTCATCCTCATTGTCGCGTCAAGATCTTCGCGACCTCGAGGTCGGCTACGTCGTCTTCATCACGCGTCGTCATCGAAATAGATCTTTTGATCGTCGACGCTTACGGTCTACAAGGGTATGTATACCGTATTTTACCGTATAGTATATCTGCATAGAGTAGATCCTGGCTAGTATAAGGTTATCGTTGTTAGAAAATTTTTGTTTTCTGCCTACGATCCCCTTCAGTGGTATCAGAGCCGATCTATGCGTAGATATAGCTATACCGGTTTTAGAACCCATGTTCTCATGGGGGCATCGTTCTTTTAGAAGCTATCCTCTAGCGTGCACTTGTTTAGCCGGCGGCATCGAGTTGATGAAGCGGTCCGGACCGACCTTACGCATACGCTTACGCGAGACTTGTTCCACAACTGACATACGTTTTAGATCCTCACTGACATCCAATGATATGATGATATATCATGATAAGCAAGTGCCATCTCTCGCACGCTGAAGGATCGATCGCAGTAATTAATCAGGATCAGTCCGTCTGGGCCTGCAACTGACTGATTAACCTCACACCGGATCGAGCTAGGGACGGCGCCGGCCATTGATGCTGAGCAACCGCTTAGATAGATACGAGTAGCTTGCTTGCAGGAGGAGGCGCCCGTGAAGGTACGCCGACGTGGCACGACGTATGTACGGTGGCTTTCGGCCGAGAGAGCGATGGCCTTTACGCCGAGCTGCCAAGTTCCTTCGTTGATGCAATGGCGATGGTGGTGTCGATACTCAGAGCCTATATACCTAGAGCATTTCTTAGCTAAGGGCATAATGCAAAAATCATGCAATCCTAAAAGTTCCCACACTTTAGAGTCATTAGCTTTTAATTCATTTTCAACTACTGAGTGGTTGCCTCTCTAACAAATGCTTATCAGATTTCAGCCCTAATCAGCTAGCACTTTAGATCTAGAGTTTACGAACCCTTTAAACCGGGGGGGAGGGGGATACATGCGCCCTGGCCTGGCTGTAGCCGATGTGTCGACACTTCAGACCTACTCCACACCAAGAATAATAAATAGCCCAGATATACAGCCTGATGAGGACCCGGGGTGTCGACACATGGCCTACTACCAAAGACTTTTTCGTCGGTGTGGAGAGATAACAGATAGCTGTAGCGATCCCAGCATTGTGGTGTGGGTTGTTCGCATTGAATGTGCGGGCCCTGAACGTCAACAGCGGAGCATGGCAATCTTTGACAATCCTATGCTCTGGACAAGCGGATCCTATGCTTTTGGCGGGTTAAGATTCCAAAGTCCAAACCAGTAGCAGTACACTTTGACCACTTGACAAAGCACCAACGTCTAGTACGCTATTTATAGTGAGTAGAGATTTCTTGCACCTGCTCCTGCCACTTCAAACAATTCAAAAAATTATTTAAATGTTTCAAAAAAATCTTTAAAAAATCATGCATGAATGATGTATGTGAAAAATTACAGTGCGAAATACTTTATATTTCAACCTAGATAGATTGGGCCTGAGCAATAACCGATGCTACTACAGCAATAACGGAAATAACCGATGCTGCCACAGTCGATGATGACTTTTTCGATCCTCCATTTCTTAGCGAAAAGCACAACTATGAGGTATAACTCACTCGCTCGTGGCCTCTGTGACCTGCCAACATAGTAGAACATAAGGTACCTTCTTTGACGGCTCCTATCCCTAGACATAGGAATGTAGTATTCCGATCCTACAACGGTAGTTCCTCATCCTCATCTGGATAGAGCTTTTTGCCTTATCGAGCGTCTTATCCCATCTTAAAGTTGGTTTATTCGGCAGCAGCGAATGCTACTCATTATAGGGATAGAAAAGGATTATCTGGCAAGTTGACTTGAACAATGTAGGCGTCAGAAAGGTTGAGAAATAGAACCATCTGATTTGATTCGTTCCCAATAGAGCTGCATCGCACTACCCCTACCTTGTCTGAGTAGGGCAAGAACAAGTTTCGGCAATGGTTTCTTCAACTGGCTTGTGCCACAGCTCATAGCTCGAATCGGGATTGGAAAAATATAATATAAAATTTCTTGCATTGAGATTGTGTATGCTTCTAGTATGCATCATTGAGAACATGCATGATTTTTTTCAGATTTTTTTGAAATTTTAAATATATTTTTCAATTTTTTTAAAGTCGTGGGAGCACTGGAGCTCGGGAGAAAAACAACTTTCCAATTTACAGTACTCTATTTTTTTGACTTGAATTTACAGTACTCTTAACACAGATTAAAACGGACCATGCAAAGTTCAAAAAACGATTCATGGATTTGTTGTGGTGTAATGAGCTACTAATCTAGGATGAACACCTAGAACCTTGTGATGGCTCTACGAGAATTGCGCGATGGACAATTTTATTACTTATTATGTAACACCCCAAAATTTGGACCCTAATTTTAGCGGTGTTTTCCGACACCTGAAAATCTTTTTCCTCTTATCCTAAATATTTCTTCAAGACTTTGCGGATGATTTGACATGAGAATTGCCCTCTCAAAATTTTCCAGTGATCCACGAACCACTCCAACAACCGTGACAATTTTGTTACTTAGGTTTTCCCTCGAAAATCCTAACCCCGATTATTAAACCGTTAAACCCTTTTCTCCACCTGCTCTTCTTCGGTAAAAAATTCTTCTATGATTCATTGTTTACTCATTATCTACTTGATAGCAAACTATAGACCATTGAGTTGGATCACTTCATTCATTTACACGTGCCTTGCAATATTATTTGATCAAGATTATGTTGGTAGCATGTCACCTCAAAAATTATTCTGTTTTTATCGTTTACCTACTCGAGGACGAGTAGAAACTAAGCTTGGGGATATCAAAGGAGAGCCTGTTTTCGTAGCCGGAGAAATTCCACCAAAAATACCAGGGTACTCCCATATCCATATAAAGACAACCCATGCAAAAAATATTGCATACTCCAATGCAATATTTCCAAATTGGACATTATTTTCCGAGATGCCATTTCTGATCCAGATATTATCTAGACACCTTCCACTCATCCAAAAATTATGCCATTTTGGGAAGATGCATGATTCCACCCCCTGAGCATTTCACTCCATTGTCCCAACCTCATTTGGGCATATTTGAGGTACTTCCTTTGTAATGCTCTTTTCGTGCTTAATTGCAATTTCCAAAGGAACCCCTATCTTTATGTCTCCAAAAATTTTACAAAAATTAGGGGATGATCCCTAGGCAGTATGTAACCCATCTTTGCTAAAATATTTGGTACCTTGTAGGAAAGTGTTGGACTTTTTCCTTGTGCAAGTTTCTGCCCTAAATTCAAATGTTTTCAAAATCAAGTCAAATGATTTTTGTAGTGAGAGGAGAACACCCAGGTGCAAGTACTAGGAGAGCCCACACCTCTGGGCAAAGTCTTGACCAAACCAAAAATCATTTGCCTCCTCAAACGAGCAATTTCGAATTGGACCAGTACTGTTTTTCAAAACTTCTAGTCGCCCGAAGTTTCGAATTCGCGAAAACTTTAGCCACCAAAGTTGTAGAGTTTTGATTTTGGAGTGCAGCGGTGAAAACCCCATCGCGTTTGGACCCCCGAGTCACCGGGAACGCGACGGTGCCGTCCGTGTCGCACCCTAGGCGCCGCTTGGGCGTGACCTAAATCCGCTTAGCCCTAAACCCTAGCAGTGATCCTCCAGCAGCAGTGCAATCCCTGTGTGCCACTGCCGATCCAGCTCGTTGCCCTTATCCTCCTCTCCTTAAAAACTTTGGAGCAAAGTGGTACACGGGTGCATCGTCGGTGCCACCAAGCCTCCTCTCCCTCCATGTTAATCCACTCCAAGCAGCCAGAGCGAACCCAAGCCACGACCACTCATTCCCTCCTTTCCCCTAGCTCTCTTTCTCTCTGGTTTGCTCATGAGCTGAGCTGCTCTCACCGTGATGGATACCGTCGATCGGCGCCCGTGACCTCCCCCCCCCGAGCCAGCACAGCCTCCCCGCGTCCGTAGCCCTTCCACTGGTCGCGGTACTCCACCGCCGTCTCATTTTTCACCTCGGTTCGTCCCAGGAGCAGCAGAGCAGGGAGATCGGCGAGCTGCCACCATGGCCAGCTCGGTGAAGCTCGGGCCGCCTCCCGCCCGTGGTCCTTGGCGACCGCGGCCTGCCTCCCCGGGTGCGGCCAAGCACCACGGCCTCGCCCCGTCCTCAGCCGGGCCGCCCGTCGCCGCCGGCGGCCGCTGGCCGTGCCTCCCGTGTGTGCCGCGTGGAGGGGAGTGACGACCGCGTCCCCGCCGCTGGCCCCACCTCCCATGACCGCGGCGAGCCGCCGCCGTGCCGTCCCTGCCCCGGCCGGCCCTCCCGGCGTCCCCACGGCCGTCCCCGGCCGGCTCCTCGCCGCTCCAGTGCGGGCAGCAGCGGAGGTTGAAGACGGGATCGATCGATCCGTTCCTGGCTCCGTTCTTTCCTTTCCGTTCCTAACAGTTTGCTTCCTTGGCCCAGCCCGGCAACGCTGCAGCCAGCAGCCCAGTCCAGTAGCAGGAGCAGCCCTCTCCAGCGACTTTTTTTCGGCCCAGCACGGCCCGTCCAGGCGCAGCACAGGCGCGTGCAGCGCGCGGCGCGCAGTGGCCCAGTAGCGGCCCATTCCGTTTTTTTTTCCGCGGATCTTTTTCCTTTTATCTGCTGGACCAATATTCAAAAGGCCACAACTTTTGAACCGTAAGTCCGTTTTCGGTGATTCAAATTTCTACATCTTCATCTCGACGAGCTCTTTCCGGTGGTACTGATATCATCTCGTTCCAAGATAGTTCTATGGGGTGCCCATTGTACGTGCAATCCGGAGTCCGTGGAACGGGGCTATCGCTGCCCTACGCCGCGGAATCACCCCGACCTTTTCAAGCCCAATGGATCCCCGTCTTCGAAGGCAAGCTAACCACTTGTTTTGAGCCCTCCTGTAATGCTTGTTTGTTTGATTGCTTAATACCATGCCGGGTGTTATGTCTGTCTTCTGTTATTATGTTGTCTGCTATTATCGTTGCATGTCTGTATGTTGTCCATATTTTTTATGAGCCTCGTATTGTTGTATGTATGTCATATTGCATTTAAATTATTGCACTACTTTATAATTGCTTATCTGTGCAACACTCACATTCCCGAGACATGGCCGGTGGTACCGCCTCAGTCAAAGGAATGGGGGAATTATTACAACTGTGCGTCTCGCGCTTGCGGGGCTTTGTTTGCTTCTTTCTTCTTCGCCGAGGTGAGGAGCGGACGAATGTCATCTTATGATCCTCGGAGTTGGGGGCATTCGCCAAAAGAGTTATTTGCCTTGTCCCTCCGTCAAATATGGTTGGCATAGACCATCCGGACTGCGACGCTGGGAGCTGACTTTCCATTTGGTTCTTATTGCCGAGATTGCTGACACCACGTCGGGGTAACCCTCGAGTGGAATGGATGCTCTCTCATTTTTATGATTGCTTTTCGGTTCATTCTTTTACGGTGACACCGGCCGGGTCTCCCGCCACCGTCATCCGTTTGACACATTAAGCGATTATTCTGTGAACACTAACCCCCGAGTGACACCGGCCGGGTCTCCCGCCACAGTCACCCAGGTATTATTATTATTGTTATGTTGATATCTATACATGCAAGTACTATGTTGCTAATGCCGTGTTGTTGTTGGTATATGTTATTGATTTCGTGAGTATTATGCTGGACTAATCCTCTGTTTTGGAACTTGTTGTGGTGAAACTTGATTAAATGAAACACCCCTCCAAACAACGATAAGGTCTATTCATAGTGCCACTAATCTGAACCTTTGAACGCGATACCATCGTCGTCTCATGGGAAGACCGTGACCTAGTAGGTTGCTAAGCCCCTTTTGTGCCATCCATTGGGCGTAGTCATTCGGTTGCGCTGTCCGAGGGGAGTGGTCGACAGGCACGGGTTCGACTGTGATAGGGAGTCCGGAGCTAGGCATACCTGGTCGCACCAGGGGATGTGCCGGATTTACTTGCCCGTTGTGCCATGCGCATAGGGTGGTGCGGGAGAGTGTCTTAGCAAGTGGACCGTCACGAGAGTGTATTTTGCTTAGTACGACTTTGGGCGTGACAAACCTGAAGTGTCGGCTGAGCGGGGTGCATTCTGATAGGTGGGAACGCAAACTCTCGAGTGTCAACCTAGCAAGCTAGCCTCGTTCCTGGGATATGGAACAACAGTTCAGTGTCGGTCACACTGTGTGTCCTCGTCGTGTCCGGAGGTTAAACTTAAGATTTGTTTGAAATAAGTAAAGAACGACCTGATTACACTAAATGAACAAATAAGATGTTGCAGGGAATATTGTCTTGAGATGTTGACGGTAACCCGTGATATGGGATGGCGGTGTGATCGTTGGGAGCCTAGAGTTAGGCCTGAGCCAACATCAATCGTGCATGTCCAGAGTGGAAAGTTGAGGCCAGAGGGCCTAGCAGTGATCACAGGTGCTGTTGTATATTATTTGGTATCAACTGGTACACTCGGTTACACGTCACAGGTAATTTATTTGTTTGGTTGCCAGTATATGATCCAACCCCACCTGGCTTGGACTCTGTACTGGTGATACCCCGTTGTCTGCTTATGCCATGTTTTGCTTGTGATGCGATGCTACTTTTTATGTCTTGTATCTAGAGTAGACACTTGCCATGTGTAGAATTTAATTTCAAATGTATATCTTGTTGCATGATTGTTGGATTATTTGTAGTAAGTGGCAATACTTGCTGAGTGCATAATAATGTACTCACGGGCCTTGTGATTGTGGCCAGATTATGGCGAGGATTCATCTTCTACCTTAGCAAGGATTTGGAGCCAGAGCGTGCTAGGATCAGTAGCCCAGCTAGATGCCTGTGGAGTGGAGCCGCTCCAAGCCGTTGCCTTAGTCGTCTTCCGCTGCCAGTTAAACTCTGTCCTGAGCCATGCTTGGCTTGATATTTTGTCATGCCTTGATGGCCTTGTAAACCATTTGTAGCACTTCTTGTGCCTGATTGTGTAATGATTTCCACTATGTTGCACTGTCGCGACGTGCGGCCAGATATCTTGGGCTGGCGCACGGGACGACCGTCTCTCTGGTGATATGTGCCAGGGAGGGGTGTCACATATTACCACTTCATCGGATCACTATGCTATTTTGATTTTCCTTGTATAAGTTTATATAAGGTAGAGGTTTTGTTTGAAGATAATGAATGTCTGTTGCGCACAACAACATGCCACACCACTCCACATCGGTTAGTACGAATACAACCCTCACACAAGAAAAGCCTATTCTAAAATGAGCAGCAATGCCGCGTCTCAACGGATGCCGCCGCCTCCAAGGAAAACATCTCGATCTTGACTTTCCTTGGCGACGCACCATCGTACAGAAGGGTGGATGGCAGGATGTGGTCCGTCTTGAGAAAGGCGTCGTCTTGGCCACGCTAGCAATCGTGTGCATAGAGTGTTAGGGATCGTATACAGAAAACAAAAAATTTCCTACCGATGATAACCGTAAACTAGCCAAGATCTATACTATGCAGATATATAAGTACGGAGGAGATCAGAATACATACCCTTGTAGACCGAAAGCGGGATTACGTTCCCGCACAAATGTTGCTGATGAAGATGTCGGCGCCGACCTCAGGGTCGTGTAGAGGAAGGAGACAGCTTCCAGCACCAAACACGTTGCCGTGAATAGCGCCTCGCGGTTCCACACACGTTCGGTGTGGATGATGAACTCCGGGCTCCAGGTCCAGCAGAGCAGCGGAATCGGTGGGGTGGATCTAGCAGCACGGTGGTGTGCAAACTAAAGAGAGAGAGTTCTCTCCTCGTACGAAGCTCCAGAATCGGAACCCCACTCAAGGTAGGAGAGAAGGAGGAAGAAACTTGTGTGTTTTCCAAAGGCATATGGGTCACGTATATATAGGAGGAGGTGGGAGGCCTCCTCCCTTAGCTCCCCCATGTGGGATTAATCCACATGGGGGGTGCGCCGCACCCCTTCTTGGTCGGCTGCCCTAGGTGGGCCCAATTCGGCCCACCTAGGGTGGCTGCCCATTTTTATTATTTCTTAAATAAATAAAAAATCCCTAATGGGCCTTTAAGGCCCATTTATGATTTAATGCCTTTAAAATTCAAAATAAATTATAATAAAAAAATATTTAATCATTAATAACACATTAATATTAGATATACTTTATATAATTCATCCAGACCCCAAAACATATTTCGTTGCCCTCCGATCTCCATCGGACATGTTCGGAACACTTCCGGAACCTCCTGTTTCTTTTCTCTCTTAATCCAACCCTAATCGTCACCCACCCTTAAGTGTGTTACCCCACGGTTCGGGATCACTCTAGACATGAATGAGACTCTCTCCGATCAATGACTAACAGCGGGATCTGGATACCCATGATAGCCCCTGTGCGTCCACGAAATCTCTAAGATCGTTTGAACCTTTAGACGTCCAGTCTCATCCTCTTGTCTAGCGATACTTAGATTGTCCGAGCGTCATTCTCCGGTATCACGATTACCGAGCATGACCTCGTCTATGACAAATCTATCTTTACTCGTCTGTGATATTACATCCCCGTGACCTAGTCATATGCTTGCAAGCTCATTGATGTAATCTCACCGAGTGGGCTCAAGAGTATCTATCCTGCTATGTGGACAGGCAATTCCCGCTCTTGATCACTCGCTTCTACCACTTCCTTCCGGTACCCGAAAGTGTCTCCTTTATTGTCATGCCATGATAAGACAAGCCGTTTGATGCGATCAGCCGTACCTTTCAGAAGCAGAGATTTGATATGATCTCACAGTCTAAGGTATGAAACTACGTTTCTATATTTTGGGTATGTCCATCACATCATTCACCCAATGATGTGACTCCGTTGTTAACCGACGCCATTGTCCATGATCAGGAAACCGTGATCATCTGTTACCCAACGAACTAGTCAAGTAGAGGCTACTAGGGACCTGGTTGTTTCTATACCACACGTGTATTAATGTTTCCTTGTAATACAGTTATAGCATGGTATTAAAACTATTATGAACAATTGAGATATGGCAAATAAAACTCTTTATTAATTGCCTCTAGGGCATATCTCCAACAGTCTCCCACTTGCACTAGAGTACAATTAATCTAGTTTTCAACTTGGTAAAAGCCTAACACCAATAGCATCTCGGTGTTCTTCATGCTTGCCACGTGGAAGAGGTTTCGTCACTGGATCTGCAACATTCAGGTCCGTGTGTATTTTGCAAATCTTCACATCGCCTTCCTTGACGTACTGCCGTATGACATGGAAGCGTCGGAGAATGTGTTTAGCGGTGGAGTGAGACCTTGGTTCCTTCACGTTGGCGATGACCCTGTGTTGTCGCAGTAGACGTTCACAGGGTCTTGCGCAGACGGGAACACTCCAAGCTCGATGACGAACTTCCTTAGCCAAACAGCTTCATTTGCAGCATCCGTTGCCGCAATGTACTCCGATTCCATTGTAGATTGGGCTACTATGGGTTGCTTCCCACTTCTCCAGCTCACAGCACCTCCGTTCACCTTAAACACATAGCCCGTTTGCGATTTCGAGTCATCTGGATCTGTGCAGAAACTTGCATCAACGTAACTGTTACGCCAAGTTCCTCTTCACAGCCTCCATAAACAAGAAACATGTCCTTGGTATACTTAAGATACTTCAGTATGTTCTTAACAGCTATCCAATGATCCTTGCCAGGATTACTTTGGAATCGACTAGTCAAACTGAGAGCCAATGCTACATCGGGTCGAATACTTAACATGGCATACATTATCAATCCTATAGCCGAAGCATATCGATTGCCATCCACCTCGGCCTTCTCAAGCGGCGTCTGTGGACATTGAGCCATGCTCAACGGTTTCCCCTTGACAACCGGCAAAAGTCCTTTCTTTGCCAAATGCATACCAAACTTTTCAGTACCTTGTCAAGATAAGTACTCTGACATAATGCTAATAGGCGCCTAGGTCTATCACGATAGATCTTAATGCCTAATACGTATGCAACCTCTCTAAGTCCTTCATAAAAAATTTACTGTTTAAATATTCCTTCACGCTTTTCAGAAGTTCCACATCATCCCCGATTAGTAATATGTCATCCACATATGATACTAGGAATGCAACTGAGCTCCCACTCATTTTCTTATAAATGCAGGTCTCTTCCGCATTTTGGACAAATCCAAAACCTTTGATCACCTCATCAAAGCGAAGATTCCAGCTCCGAGACGCTTGCTTCAGTCCATAAATGGATCGCTGAAGTTTGCATACTTTGCCACATTTTCTGGACTGACAAAACCTTCAGGTTGTACCATATACAACTCTTCCTCAATATTACCATTTAGGAACATTGTTTTGACATCCATCTGCCATATCTCATAATCATGATATGCAGCTGTTGCTAGCAAAACCCGAATGGACTTTAGCATCGCTACCGGTGAAAACGTTTCATCGTAGTCAATCCATGAACTTGTCGGAAACCTTTGCGACAAGCCGAGCTTTATAGACGGTCACATTACCGTCAGCATCAGTCTTCTTCTTAAAGATCCATTTATTCTCGACGGCCTTGTGCCCTTCGGGAATCTCCACCAAAGTCCATACTTTGTTGTCATACATGGATCCTATTTCGGATTTCATGGCTTCAAGCCATTTCTCGGACTCGGGTCCTTTCATTGCCTCTTTGTAGTTCGTAGGTTCGTCTTGTTCAACTAACATGACAGTGCATACAAGATTACCGTACCACTTAGGATGTGTACGGGTTCTTCCAGACCTACGAGGTACAATAGCTTCCTCGACATTTTCTCCCACTCCATCCGATATGGAGGACGGCTCAGGAACTGTTTCCGTTGCGCTACTCGGTATTTCGAGTTCGGGATCAACTATCTCGTCAAGGTCTATTTTCCTCCCACTTACTCCTTTAGCGAGAAACTCCTTCTCGAGAAAGGTGCCGTTTCTAGCGACACATGTTTTGCCCTCGGCTTGGTTGTAGAAGGTGTATCCTACAGTTTCCTGCGGATATCCTACAAAGATGACCTTTTCCGATTTCGGTTCGAGTTTGTCAGGCTGCAATTTCTTGACATAAGCCTCACAACCCCAAACTTTCAAGAACGACAGCTTAGGTTTCACACCATGCCATACCTCATACGGTGTCGTTTCCACGGATTTGGATGGAGCCCTATTTAAAATGAATGCGGCTGTTTCTAACGCATATCCCCAAAACGACACGGGCAAATCGGTGAGAGACATCATAGACCGAACGCTATCTAATAAAGTACGATTACGTCGTTCGGACACAACGTTGCGTTGCGGTGTTCCGGCAGGCGTAAGCTGTGGTACAATTCCACAAGCCTTCAGATGTGTGCGAAACTCAAAACTTAAATATTCGCCACCACGATCGGATCAAAGGTGCTTTATTTTCCTATTGAGTTGATTTTCAACCTCACATTGAAATTCCTTGATCTTTTCAAAAGTTTCTGACTTGTGTTTCATCAAGTAGATATACCCGTATCTACTCAAGACATCAGTGAAGGTTACGAAGTAACGATAACCATTGCGTGTCGATACGCTCATTGGGCCACACACATCTGTATGTATAACTCCCAATAATTCCGACGCACGTTCAACGAAATCATTGAACCGTGACCTAGTCATCTTGCCCAAGAGGCATGGTTCGCAAGTGTCAGGAGATCCAAAATCTAATGACCCCAAAAGTCCAGCAGAGTGGAGTTTCTTCATGCGCTTTACACCAATATGACCAAGTCGGTAATGCCACATATACATGGCGGTATCGTCACTAAGTCTAATCCTTTTGGCATCTATGCTATGGATGTGAGTACTACGATCGAGATTCAACAAGAATAAACCATTATTCATAGGAGCATCAACATAAATGATATCATTCATCGAAATAGCACAACTACTTGATACTGAATTGAATGAATATCCGTCTTGCAACAAGCAAGAACCACTTATAATGTTTACACTCAAACTTGGTACAAAATAACATTTATTTAAACCAAAACTAATCCCGATGGTAGATGCAGAGGGAGCGTGCCGACGGCCATCACGTCAACTCTTGATCCATTGCCGACGCGTATCGTCACCTCGTCCTTCGCCAGGCGCCGACTATTCCGCAACTCCACCTGTGAGTTACAAATATGAGCAACAGAGCCGGTATCAAATACCCAGGTATTGCTACGGGCGCATGTAAGGTACACATCAATAACATGTATATCACATATACCTTTCTCTCTTTCGACAATCTTGCCGGTCTTTGCTAGGAACTTGGGGCAGCTACTCTTCCAGTGATCGTCGCCTCCGCAAGAAAAGCAGTTGCGTGCCTTTGGTTTGACGGTCACCACCATCTTGTCCATCTTGATTTCCAATTCGGCCATCTCGAGCATCATCAGAATTTCCGACAGGGATTTTGATGTCCCCATCATGTCGTAGTTCACGATAGCGTCCTTATAGCTAGGGGGCAGTGTCAACAGCACCCTATCAATAACCAGCTCTTCTGTAATCACATATCCCAGATCATTCAGGAGCTGAACGCTGCCAAACATATGTGCTAAGTGCTCGCATATGTCGCCGTGCTCTTCCATCTGGGCTGAGAAGAAAAGCTTGGTAGCTTCAAACCTCTCATCCATGACTTGTGGTGCAAAAACAACCATGAGTTCCGTGATTATCTCATAAGCACTCTTGTTCTCAAAATGGTTTTGCAGGTCAGACTCCATGGCAAAGAGCATGCCACTCTGGACAAAAGAGGAAATCTCCACCTTAGACTGGTAGACGTTCCTAACATCTTCTGAGGCGGTGTTTGCTGGCTGATCACCTAAGGGGGCTTCAAGAATGTAAGCCACCTTATGGGTATTCAGAAGGGACTTCAAGTCGCGGAACCAGGACACGAAGTTTGAGCCGTTGGTCTTAAGTTTCTCTTTCTCAAGGAACAGGCCTAGGTTAAAGGTGGGACGAGACATCTACAATGGAATTTGCAAAACATAAGACGTTTGTTCATAATAAAATATGGGTTCAAGTTTTCAAAATAAAACTACTAGAACTCCCACTCAAGACGAGTATCCCTCGCATCGTCTTAGTGATTACACAATCCCCATCCATTACGCTACCCCCATCGATCAGGCAGATAGCGCAACTTCAAAGGTGGACATCGTATATCGATCACATCACCGCATGTGATTTGTGCTTGACCTTTCGGTCCTTGTGTTCCGAGGCCATATACTGGTATATGCTAGGCTCGCCATAACGCCCTCTGACGTATATGCGTGTGCAACGTGGCTTACACCCACTGTATGTGAACAAATAGACGAGTGTAGATGAAAGAGATCGAAACCTCGAACAACGTACCCCGTAACGTAGAACTTTCTTGGTGGTGCATGTCAGAGGGAGAACACTATTATCTGAATTTTGGGAGGGATCATCTTATATTACTACCGCCGTGTAACTAATATATAGATATATATATATATATATATACACAATATAAGATGCACTCAATTTACATAACATCTAGCATGAAATGTAATGCGACATGATATGGTCTCCTCCGCGCCGATGGTCTCCTTCGCACCAGCAGTTTATAAACAATTTAATAAACCTACCTTGACCATATCACATTGCCCCTGCAAAATAAAGTTAGACGCTTTCTACTTTATCTTTACGTGGCTGCTAGGGCTTCAACACAAGAACCATTTCTTACCTACGGAAACAACCACAATGGCGATAAGACAATTGTCTCTATTACACCCCTTTCGGGGCCCTCCATTGCAAATGCTATATCAACTATTGTAGGAGAGACAGACACCTGCCAGCCACATATACGGAACCAGCCGTATGTCAAGTGTGGAACCAGTCTCGCGTAAGCGTACGCGTAAAGTCGGTCCGGGCCGCTTCATCCCACAATACCGCGATATAAACAAGTACACGCCAGAGGGTAACAAATTTGGAACTAACCTTGGACTGTTGCGGTACGGATGTCCTCCGATCCCAAAACATATTTCGTTCTCCTCCGATCTCCATCGGACATGTCCGGAACACTTCCGGAATCTCCTGTTTCTTTTCTCTCTTAATCCAACCCTAATCTTCACCCACCCTTAAGTGTGTTACCCCACGGTTCGGGATCACTACAGACATGAACGAGACTCTCTCCGATCAATGACTAACAGCGGGATCTGGATACCCATGATAGCCCCTGTGCGTCCACGAAATCTCTAAGATCGTTTGAACCTTTAGACGTCCAGTCTCATCCTCTTGCCTAGCGATACTTAGATTGTCCGAGCGTCGTTCTCCGGTATCACGATTACCGAGCATGACCTAGTCTATGTCAAATCTATCTTTACTCGTCTGTGATATTACATCCCCGTGACCTAGTCACATGCTTGCAAGCTCATTGATGTAATCACTAGTACAGAAAACCCTATCTGTGGCGCACCAATTTTGGATTCTGTGGCGCACGGCCGGTGCGCCATAGAATCGTCGCCACTAAAATTTATTTCTGTGGCGCACCAAGCCCGTACGCCACAGAAATATTAAAATTCTGTGGCGCACCAAGGCCGTGCGCCACAAAATTGTCTCGGCACACACCAGCAGAATACTTCTATGGCGCACCCATGCTTGGTGCGCCACAAAACAAATAAATTATGCGCCACAAAAATATAAAACAGAAATACAGGTATATTCGTATTTTGCTGTACAAATACAGGTATACAGGATTTATACAGAAATACAGGTATATTTGACAGGTATATGAAAACAGAAAAACACATTAATCACTATACAGATTTATACAGAAATACAGTTATATTTGACAGGTATACAGAAGTGTTCACCGCCTAACTAGGATCAAATGTAGTACATCGGCGATGATGGTGAGCAAGAGTGCGCGGGAGCATGATCATGGAGTCCTCTTCTTGAGCAGCGCCGGGAACGGTTTGTAGCCGTCTTTCGTCCTCCACTCCCTGGTGTCATTCTGTGCCTCTAGTCGTTCTTCGATTTCCCTCTAACACAACACTGAAGATGGATTGGGATATATATTGGTTAGTGATATAAATAGAGTATAAGTTATTCATCTAAGTAGAGAGGCAAGACAATCAATCAATTGTCATGGTTGGAAATCATATGGCTATCCTATTTGGGTTTCATAGCATAGCATATATATAATATATAACCCTACACATGCACTTCTACAAAAAAAAACACTAGTAATGCTTAGCAAGGCTTTCTTTTATAATACATCCTACCTCTAGGGTAGTGGTAGGACCCTGATTTGTTCATGACATCTTCGAGGATGATCGTCGATAACTGCAGCCAGATGCGATGGAAGTCTTGTCTATAATCAGCATCGGTGAAAGCATCCGCGCTTTTGGTCCATTCCGCGAGACTAGATGGAATCCTCGTTTTCTCTGCATCCCGGACAAGCCCTTTAAGGTGATGGAGGGCGTAGAAGGCCTCCTTCACGCTGCCAGACAGTTGCTTGATGCAATGGAATCCGGTCCCATGCATGAACTTGTGTTTGTTGTCCTGCGTGAAAGATTCCCCCTTGTTTTGGAAGGGGCCTCCCTTTTGGGCATAGCCCTCGAGAGCCTCATCAAGAACACCCTTTATTCTGGTGTAGCTTCTCGGCATGCATTTATTCCCTGAGTCTAAATAAGTTGCAACGGACCACCTCGAGGATAAGACGATGAGTGCGCAGTACTTGTCCCTGCTCAACACAATTGAAACGGAATGTTGGACAAAGGATCAGCAATGGAAGAAATCTACAAGAAGGCATAAGATACGACGGTGGCAAGCGGATGTGTACTTACTCGAAAAAGAAAGGCAGAAGAAGGCTGTTCTTCCTATTGTTGGTCAGCATGAGCCTCTGGAGGTACTCCGTGGCCATGGTCCGTGTCCTTGATCCTTCCACCAGCTGGCAGTCACGCATGTAGTAGGGATCCACTATCGTGACGTACGGGGTATCATCTCTCCTGATCTTCATCGCCGCATCAAGCGCATATAGGCGGACCAAGTTATAGTCCAGCCGTCTGGAGTGAAACAGGTTGAAGATGTCCTCGAACGCTATGAAGAACACATCCGTGGGGGCTTCCTGGACGAAGTGCACCAACTCCTGTGGCACCTTGACCGCGAACACCGGGTAACTCGGCTGCTTGTCTTTAAGAAGGAGGTTCTCTAGATGCAAGATAGATTCCTGCAAACGTATCACGGGTCCTTCTACAAGGCGGAGCAAGTCCCCAGACAGTATAGGTTTACCAGCTTCATGAACTCGGGTCAAGCCATCCGCACGGGGTGGAATCATGTCTTCACGACCTCGGATAGTCTTAGGAGCTGGCTGGCTCGTAGAGGCGTTTGATCCTTTTCTCTTCCTGTGCTTCTTCGTCTTGTTCTTCATCTCTTGGGATGGTTGGGGTGCAGTGAACCCCGCGTGAACCGTCTGGTGCAGTGTGCCAGGGCTGAAAATGTTACCCAGTTTGACTTGATCTTGATGATCGCCGGCCTCCGGAGGCGTGTCTTGAGATAAACCCTCAAAGACCAGGCGCTGCGTGCATTTAGTGGGACGAGGAGGTTGGCCGCGTTGATCGCGGAAGGGTTCTTCATCCACAAGAGGCATGTACAAATCTTCCCTGCAGGTGCCAGTGTTGAGGAAGTCATCGACATTGACATTATCTTCATCATCGCCGTCGTTGGCACCAAGTTGAGGGGCAACGGCTTTGTCCTAAACATAAACAATAGCACATCCATTGTTAGATATAAAGGCTTGGCGTCATAAAGTCGTGAAGTCGGAAAGTCGTGAAGTCGGGAAGTCGTGAAGTCGGAAGTCGGGAAGTCGGGAAGTCGGAAAGTCGGGAAGTTGGGAAAGTCGGAAAGTCGGGAAGTCGGAAAGTCAGGAAGTCGGGAAGTCGAAAAGTCGGGAAGTCGGGAAGTCGAAAAGTCGTGAACTCTTGAAGTCGTGAAGTCGGGAAGTCGGAACTAACAATTTTTTGTGGCGACTGGTGGCGGCGACGACCGGCGGTAGCTTCCGGCCGGTGGTGGCGGCGACCGGCGGTTCCTTCTGGGTGGTGGCAACGGCTGCTTGTGGCGCCGGTTCCTTCACAACTGCAGGTTTTTGTGGCGGCCTCGAGGGCCGAACGGGCGGGGGCCGGAGCCTCGAGGTGGCGCTGCTGGTCCGCCTGACCCCCTGAAGACCCTCCCCAAGACGAATCTGGGTCTTCGGCCATTCCAAGACCCACTTGGGGCAATCTCCAAGGACCATGTGTTCCTCGGCTCCCGGAGGTTGCATGGGGGGTCGATGTCACGAAACTCAGGCACTACCTCAGTCAACCTTACTTTCATCACGTCCTCGCTCATTCTAGTATTGTGCATATCGCGGGTCAAAGGTTGTATGATAGTGCCCTCTACGACTTCCTTCAACTCGCCGCCGGCCCCCACCATATGCAGGATTATGCAAGGCATGTCCTGGGAGTCAACACATGTTGGGCATCATGAGATGGCAGTCATCAAAGGCATATATAGTTATAGAAGATGTCACGGACTAACTAATTAGTTACCTTGGTGATGGCGTTGAGCTCATCTAATGTCGAGACAAGGGCGCCGGTGCCGGCGACCGGCCTATCATTCTCCGGCCACTCGTGTGCATTATCATTATTCTCCGGCCTATCCCCGGTAGGGGGCACCGGTGGGGTCACCAGAACCGGCGACACGTTATTGCTGGAGGTGCTGCCGGCGAAGCTGGGCACGTGTATCGGCCCCTGTTGACCTCCCGCATGCCAAGCGGCTATCCCCTCTATCAATGCAGGGGGTAAGAAACTCCGGAGCTTCTCGTCCACTAACTTGGCCACCGTGCTGGAGTCCACCTTTTCCTGCTCTAGTGTCTCCAACTTCTTGCTTAGCTCCACAACCTCGGCTTTATCCCTAGACGGCTTCCTCCTCTCCTTTTTCGTCTCGGCATCCGTGCTGTAGTACTGGAGGAACTTCACGCTCGTACCAAAGCCGGTCAGACGGCCAGCTGACGTCGGCCGCTTTGACTTGTCCCTCCCCTTGTAAACGTTCATCGCCCTGTTGAAAGTGTTGTCCCACGGCTCCGTCGACCCCTGGGACGACGGGCCGGCATTAGCCTCAGCCTCCAACTCCTTCTCCTGCAGACAAAGGAAATTAAGGTGAACCCATGTAGAAATCAATGCAATGGACTTTGACATATCCGCAGTAATTAAGTTCCTTACCAGCACATGCTCGTCATCGTCATCGTCGGTAACGAATGCCCCCGTCCCCGGCTTCAGATAGTAGCATGACCGAACAAAGTTCCTAACTTGCTCGTCCGTGATTTTATGCCACATGTTCTCTTTTCCAAGTTTTGCAACCTTGGCATCCTCCTTGTCCCAAATGGGCTGTTTTCCTAGGTAACCGCCGCTTCCCAAACGGTGGTTACCTAAGTTGAGTTCCCGCATATCCTTCCCCACTTGGTCCATTTTATAGCCTCCGGAGATTTTAAGGACAACTTGAATGTCTCGAACTCTTCTTCGTCGAGCATCAGCTCTTTGGCATGTATCTCCTCCCAGCTAAGACCATTATCAATCTTCGCCTTCACCCGGGTTCTCCAGCTGCTCAAGGCGGTGCTCATCTTCGTGATGGCTAAACTGTCGACCTTTTTATTAAACAGCTGCGGGAACTTGTATCGTCTGTGAAGCTTCATGAGGAGGGTTTGGACCAAAGCTTCATTGTCCTTCCTTCTGAGGTCGTGCGTGTTGATCGACACGGTTTCCCGGAGCATGCACCCTAGTTGCATGCCGTACCCGCTGGCAAGGTCCTTAGGCTCCAGTGGTTGGCCACTTTGCGAGACCTTAGTGAACTCGTCTGTGACGTTGGCGAGCACTTGCGGTGTCCGGTCCTTCCTCGGCTTCTTCTGCTTCTGAGCGGTCGGGTTACTGCCATCCGTGTGGTCGCCGCCACCGCCATCCGTGTGGTCGCCGCCATCCGTGGTGGTGGTTTCGTCCTCATCCTCTTGCTCATCGTCACCATCGCCGCCACGAGCCAGTTCGGCGGCCTCCGCCTCTTCCAACTCCTGGGACATAGCCCAGAACGACTTGTTCTTTTCTCTAGCTTGTTCTTCGACGCTCATGTGCTTAGAAGGGTTGGGCGCGTCGACCGACATGTTCGCACTGCATTATAGCTGGCCGGCAACAGCATCACATCAACACAAATAATGTTTGCCGGCATAGCTGGCCGGCAACAGCATAACAAACAACCACGACACGATGGTCGTGGTAGCACAAAACACATACATAGTTGTTTTTTTGCTAGCAAAACACTAAAACAACTAGCAGCTAAAAAAAACCATGACATATTTGCTTATGCCTCTGAATATAAGTTGCATTATCATATGGGGAACTTGAACAAGTTACTTGAAGCATTTTTTTCATCTAAAAAAAACCAGATTCATGACTAAAACAACTAGCAGCTAAAACCAGATTCATGACTAAAACCAGATTTAGTAGCAGCTACAAAACCATGACTAAAACAACTAGCAGGCTTTGCTTGAAGCATTTTTTTTCATCTCATTATGCTTTCTATACACAGATTCATCATGTGGGGGAAATGATTAAGCTTGCACTACATGTTGTACCATTTCCAAATGGCTATTTTTTATACCAAACAGCAGATTTAGGGAAGGTAAAACCGGCTAGGAATTTCGTCGAACAACTTGCGTGCAGGTTCGGTAGGGGGGGGGGGGGAGGAGGGAGAGAGGGGAAGCACACCTCAGGGAGGGGAGGGAGGGGAGGTTGCCGGCGACGAGGAGGTGTCAGCGCGACCACCGTGGGCGCGGTATCGGCCGGGATTGGAGGAGGCGACGGCGGCGAACGAGGTGTGCTTCCCGGCCGTGGCGACGAGCGACGAGGGCGGGGCGCTGGGGCCGACCGTGAGGACGGGCGTGTCGAGGACGGGCACGTCGAGGCGGAGACGGCGAGGGGGAGGGAGGGGCAGAGGCGGCAAGGACATCGACGGCGAGGACGACCGGAGCTCGAGCGCGGGGACGGGGGCGGGAGCGGTTTGGACTTGTCGAAATTTCGGATGGAAGAGGCAGCGCGGGGGCAGGCCCACATGTAAGTGGGTGCAAGAGATTTCTGTGGCGCTTCAGCCCGTGGATGCGCCACATAAATCTTAGATTCTGTGGCGCACGGGCAAAACGGTGCGCCACAGAATTCTGAACTTCTGTGGCGCATGCTCTGGCCGGTGCGCCACAGAATTAGCTGGCCTAAATTTTAAAAATCTGTTCTGCTGTGTTACAACCATGACAGCAACTTAGCCCAATGGTTTGCTGGGCAAACTTGTACTTTGGACAGCCAGGTTTGAATCCTGGCTGTCTCACTTTTTTTTCAACTTGAAAAAATATTTTTGGTTAAATTTAAATAAAGAACACAAACACATTATTGGTATTCTTAAAAAAAATATTGTCTCACACACAATGTCTCATACATATTCATTGTATACATATATACACCAAAAAAGTCTCTTCTTCGTCTCGGTTTCGAGCTAGTTTCTCTTCTTTCCCTTCTTTGCGGTTGAATACTTTAGGCCGGGCACCTTGAGATTTCTTCGCGTGAATGGACAACCTTTAGTAGGTAGGGAGGTCTTCCTTCTTTGTGTACTAGTAGTAGGCATGTCGAAGTACTTGTCGAATTCCTCCTCGATCTTCGGATCGCTTTCCAAGTCTTCCTCGTTGGCGTCTCCTTCCATTCCGATGATGCTCCTCTTGCCCCTCCTCTCGACAACACGGTTGGCTTTGACGGGTCGGTAATGAAGAAGCATTGCTCAACTTGGCTAGCGAGTACCCATGGCTCATTTTTCGTGGAGGCGTTCTTCGATTTGGCATCGGGTATTATCATGGTGGTGAAATACCGGCCTTCTTTGACGACGTCCTTGGCCCATCTCACATGGAACATTGGCACGGACTCTCCACAGTAGTTGAGGTCCCATATCTCCTCGATCCTTCCGAAGTATCTTTGCTTGACAGTAGCCTCATCATCGCCGTAGGATAGCATAGTTACTCCTGAGTTTTGATATTCGCTATTCTTGTCCTTTTCCTCGGTGTAGAATCTGTAGCCGTTGATGTCGTACGCCTGATAGGTCTTTACGTTGTGCCCGGGGCCCCGTGATAAGGCGAATATGAGTTTTTCATCTTCCGTAGATGGTGTTTTGCTCTTTGCTAGATCCAGTTGCCTTTGCTTGAACCAACGCGTGAAGCTGGAGTTGTGCTCTCTGGTTACGTCTCCCTTCTTCCTCGGCCGGCCCAGGTCAATGTAAGTCTTCTCGATTAAGCATTTGTGCTCTTCCACCGAAGGCTCGATCAATTGTAAGTGTTGTAGCGCGACCCAGTGAGCCCTGTCGAAGTCGTCCTTTCGACCATGAATGCTGACAAAGAGTAAGCGGGTGCCCTCGCGGTGACCATATCCATTGAGCCTGCCGAGGTGTTTCCTCCTGGGCAGAGCAACATCCTGGTTCTCGGTGCTTAGATAATTCTGGCAGAAGGAGATGCACTCATAGGTTAGAAAGCCCTTGGCCATGCTTGCATCTGGACGGGCCCTGTTGCGAACGTATCCTTTCATGACACCGTTCATCCTTTCGAACGGCATCATGTAGTGCAGGAACGTCGGCCCGAGCTGCCTGATGTCATCAATGACAGGGAGAAGGAGATGCACGCAGATATCAAAGAATGCTGGCAGGAAGTAAATCTCGAGCTCGCATAGTATCAGCACGATCTCTTCCTGTAGCCTGTCGAGCTGCTTCACGCCGATCGACTTCCTGTTGATGATGTCGAAAAAGTTGCAAAGGGCAAGCAGCGTATCACGGACGTGCTCATCCATTATCCCTCGAATTGCAACGGGAAGTATCTGTGTCAACAGCACGTGACAGTCGTGAGACTTCATCCTGCTAAACCTCTTCTTCATGCGTCCAGATATCTGCTTATCTTCCCCGCGTAACCATGAGGAAATTTGACTCCTAGGAGACACCTGTAAAACTGCTCGAGCTCCTCCGGACTCATAGTGAAGCACGTAGCGGGAAGCACCACCGTGTTCCTCTTTACCCTTTTGCGGCGACCTTGAGTCCCTTCCGTCTGATCATCATCATCGTCGTCGTCATCACTATCGGGGCCTGAAGATCTTTCTTGACACCAAGCCATTTCAGATCGTATCTTGCTTTCGGCCCATCCTTGGTCTTTTCCGGCATGTTGGAAAGAGTGCCAAGCAGACTCTCGGTGACATTCTTCATAATGTGCATCATATCGAGGCTATGTGGCATCTTCAGGACCTTCCAGTACTGCAAGTCGTGGAAAACAGACCTCGCTTTCCATACACCCAACAGCGGATCTACCTTCGGTCGCTTCTTTCCCGGCGCAGGGCACTCCTCCCAATTTTTCAACAGCTCGTCGATTTTTGTGCCGCTCCTCGGGCTCGTCCTTACCATTGAACAGGTCACCGCGTTTTCTCCATGGGTGATCCATGCGAAGCCACCTTCGAGCCCCTGGGTACACGGTTTTCGAAGACCCAGGATTCCTTGGTAGCTAGAGATGCGGGGTCTTATCCATGCACCTGACACATGCGCAGAATCCGTGGCCTACCTGGGCCGATACATATGAGCAACCAGGATAGTCCTGCACCGTCGTGAGCAACGCGGCTCTCATGTCGAAATATTCTCCAGTGTAGGCATCCCACGTACGGGCTGGCGTCTCCCACAACGTGGCTAACTCCTCTTTCAACAGCGCGAGATACAGATGTATGTGGACACCTGCTTGTTTCGGCCCCTGAATGAGAATACTCATGTGTATGTACCTTTGCATCGTGCACAACCACGGGGAAAGGTTGTAAGGCCATACAAACACGGGCCAGGTGCTATGCGTGCTACTCTGGTTGCCGAACGGATTGAGTCCATCGGTGCTCATACCCAGCCTGATGTTCCTTGCGTCGCCTCCGAAATTTTCGAAGGCGTTGTCCAATGCTTCCCACTGGCTAGCGTCTGAAGGGTGTGTCAGGATCCTGCCCTTCTCCGGATCTTTTCGGGCTTCTCCCTTTCCGCGTGCCATTGCATGAGCTTTGCTTCCTTAGGATCCACGAAGTACCGCTGCAGACGGGGAGTGATAGGAAAGTACCATACCACTTTTCGAGGAACTTTCTTGTCCCCAGTACTCTTGTATCGTCCTTGGCCGCACACCGGACATGTGGTTCTGTCCTTGTACTCGCCCCGAGAAATTGCGCAATCATTGATGCAGGCGTTGTATTTAACGTGCGGTAGGTCAAGAGGGCACACGATTTTTTGGCCTCCTCGATACTAGTTGGCAATGTGTTCCCCCCGGGAAGATGCTCGTGGAAGAATTGCATGTTCTTGTTGAAGCTCACGTCGGTCCATTTGTTTCCCGACTTCATCTCCAGAGCATCAAGCGTTACTTGCAAGCGCGTATCCTGTGGCCGGCACCCAGGATACAACGGAGTCTTCCCGTCTATCTCCATTTGCGCCAGCTTGGCTTTCTCTCTAGCGGTGCTCGTCTCCTTGAGGAGCAGTTCTTGAACATGAGAGTCCATCAAGGCCGACATTAGCGAGTTCTGCGTGTTCGCGTCTTCTCCACCACCATCTACTCCTTCATCATGACCATGTCCGCCGGCATCTCCTACGTCATGATCATCTTGCCCGCCGGCATGTCCTTCGTCATGATCATCTTGCCCGCCATCGTCTTCACGCACAACATTTGCTGTCGGCGCTTGGTTGAAGCCTAGCATGAAACCGCGCCTGAGCAGGTGATCCTCCAATTGTCCGGAATCAGGGTCGATCCAGCTCACAAGTTTGCACTTTTGACACGGACATCGTATCTGGCGCCTGTTGCACCGAATCATTTCCGCCTTCGCTTCTTCCTTGTATCTGCTGATTCGACCGGAGCTCATCATGATGACCATGGTTGCCTACGTGGTATACATATAGAGTATGTTAATTAGAATTAACCACAACATGCACACACACATACACAAACATGCATGTTCGACGAAAAAATTCGGCATGCCTTCCCCTAAAAGTAGGACATATGGGTGGTGCAAAAATTTACCGAAATGAAAATGAATCAAAATTTCGGCAAACATCCATGCACCACGCCGGCGCAAGCAACAACAAAAAGCAACAACATGCAAAGATTCATGTATAAACATCGGTCGTCGTGCCATATACGTGCAAACCGCCCGCCGACAAGCTTCTCATGCCTACAATTAATAATTAACAAATATCCATACACACTGCCGGCCACACAAACATCCATACCCAAATAGTAGATCTAGATCCGTTGCCGAGACGTGACTGTGATCGATGAGAGAGAGTGTGTGGTGAGATGGAGGGAAAATAGTGGAGAAAAAGAAATGTATTTGGAGAGGAGAGTATATATGGAGGCTCTCCCCAAGCCCTCACCAATTATATATCAAAAAAGTAGTTTTAACTACAAATAATGGAGAAAAGTATGGGCAAAATGGCATGGGAGAGAGGAGGAACTCGAGCTAGATTGGAGAGAATGGAGAAGGTCACATGGGGAAAGTGGGGCTGCCACCTTTTTGTAAATCTGGCGCCCACTTTCTGTGGCGCACTGTGCTGCGTGCGCCACAGAAAGCAGACTTTCTGTGGCGCACCGAGCACCGTGCGCCACAGAAAGTGGGTTTTCTATGGCGCACTGTGCTGCGTGCACCACAGAAATAGTCCAACAGGGTCAGATCCAATAATTGGTGGTGGGACCCACGAACTTTCTGTGGCGCATTGTGCTGCGTGCACCACAGAAAGTGGGGTTTCTGTGGCGCACTGTGCTGCGTGCGCCACAGAAATAGTCCAACAGGGTCAGATCCAATAATTGGTGGTGGGACCCACGCACTTTCTGTGGTGCACTTCCTGTTGGTGCGCCACAGAAAGGCAATAATTCTGTGGCGCACCGGCATATGTGCGCCACAGAAATATTTTCTGTGGTGCACCACTGTTTGGTGCGCCACAGAATTGTGTCCCACCTATAAGCCTTTTCCTACTAGTGAATCTCACCGAGTGGTCCCAAGAGTATCTATCCTGCTATGTGGACAGGCAATTCCCGCTCTTGATCACTCGCTTCTACCACTTCCTTCTGGTACCCGAAAGTGTCACCTTTATTGTCATGCCATGATAAGACAAGCCGTTTGATGCGATCAGCCGTACCTTTCAGAAGCAGAAGTTTGATATGATCTCACGGTATAAGGTATGAAACTACGTTTCTATATTTTGGGTATGTCCATCACATCATTCACCCAATGATGTGACTCCGTTGTTAACCGACGCCATTGTCCATGATCAGGAAATCTTGATCATCTGTTACCCAACGCACTAGTCAAGTAGAGGCTACTAGGGACCTGGTTCTTTCTATACCACACGTGTATTAATGTTTCCTCGTAATACAGTTATAGCATGGTATTAAAACTATTATGAACAATTGAGATATGACAAATAAAACTCTTTATTAATTGCCTCTAGGGCATATCTCCAACATAGAGCCCCTGCAGAACACTATTGGATAGCGGCGAGCACCGGAGGAATGCAACCTAGGACCTCCAAGCCGTGTCTCCAAACACGATACTCCCAACAGAGGGACGATGTCGAGGACACAGCTAAAGCGCCCGTCCAACTCCAAAACTAGACTTTCACCCAGGGACATCAACCAAACCAGAATGAGAGCGAGTACGGTGTCGACACACCTCGGCGACGCTGCCAAGAAGGGAAACGACGCCCCCACGGGGCGCCGTCGTCGTCGGCTCTGACCGAAGACGAGCAAAGACTTTCGTCTGTGATGTCGCACACCTCCCTCCTCGCCCACCGGAATGGGGAAACCGTCCACGATGTTCACACCGCCGTCGCCCCAACACTTCAAAGTCGTGGCTGATGCGTCATGGCACACCGACGACTCGCACAAGCAAGACCATCCCCTACTCCCAACAGCTCTCCCCATCTTCCACATCCAGCTCGGCTGAAGCACTGCCCGTGCCGACCCTGTCGCACTCCGGACAGCTGGGCACAACCGCAGACATCAGACCCAGATTGGGCTCGGATGGGCCCAGAGCTTGGCCACGCCGGCACCAGCAGGGTCGCTGCGCTGCTCCTCCGCAGCAGGGTTGCCGCCTCCAGGAACCAGCCCCAGTGGCCTGGCCGCAGCACACCAGTCCACATCCACGACCAGGGGGCCGTGCCAGCGCCAAGGTCCCAGCCGCCCAACGCCGAGACTTCTAGGTCCCGCGCCGTTGCCTCCATGGCCCCCGCACCTCGCAGCGAGTTGCTCCGCCGCTCCACTCATCAGGCTCACCATGCGCCGCCACCGACTCCACCACCAGACGCAGCCCGGCGATGTCCTCCTCCACGTGGATCAGTCCGTCTGGGCGCGCACCCTCCCCCTGCCGCCTTTGGCGACCGGGTGCCGCCACCACCGCCGGCCGTGGCGGTCAGTGAAGCTCGAGTTGAGAGGCAGTTGGCTAGCTAGAGTTTGGCCTCCCAGGGTCGCCCGCGCATGCAACCTGGGGAGGGAGAGGGGAAGCTCAAAGTTGGCTTAAAACATATAACACTTCGATATGGAGTATTTCGAAGCCTGGCGTGGTGAATAACTAAAGGTGCAAAAAAGTCCTGATGCAAATGCAGGAGTGGGTTTAACGGACACAAATGCTGCACCATATGGGTTTTATGTGCGCGCGGAAGAATTGCGATTGACATGCGACTGTGACGTGGTCAACTAGTTTACTCATGGCGTGGACAGTTAAAGGCACGCCAGGCTGTTGAGTCCTACTTACCAATGGAGTGGAATGATTCCGCCATGCCACTTGTAATGGCTATTAGTGGCAGGTGAAAGTTTGGCCACGCCTTTGGTATTTTCAGTCACCTGGTCCCAAAGTGCCAATGCGTGGCATACGGTGACCGGCCACTTGTAATCGCACTAGTAGGAAACTACATACCAATGGCATGTGAGTCTGGCTACTAGTGGCGTGGCGTGACCCGCCGACCACTAGTAGGGAAAAGCTTACCTGTGGCGCACCTAAAATGGTTACCAGTGGCGCACTGTACATGCGCCACTGGCGCTCCGCCGGTGGTAATGGCTTACCTGTGGCGCACAAGCCGTGCGCCACAGATAACACAACTTATCTATGGCGCACAAGGCCGTGCGCCAGAGATAGGCCACCCAGTGCGCCACAGATAAGGTCCCTGGGACACCCCCCTTATACGCGCAACTGCCCAACTGTGCGCCACAGATAAAATTCTTGTGCGCCACAGGTAAGATATTTTGTATTTTTTTCATAAAATGAAAAATTCAAAAAAAAATGAAATAATTTGCAAAAGCTAAATATTTGAATTTTTTTTATTTTATTTGCATTTTTTTGAATTTTGTAACCTATCTCAGATGATGACTTCCCGCTAGGTCACCCATCCTCAAATTGCTCCAACCCTAGCACGCTTAACTTCTAAGTTCTATCCAGTCCAGCTACCCCTATGCTACTCAAGTATTATTGATATATATTTCATATGAACCCTCTTAAGTCTTGTATGTGTATATGTGTGGTATGTGTTATATATGTGTGTTTTTAAATTTCAAAATTTTCAAAAACTTCTAAAGTTTCAAAAGGAGATTCAAAAGTTTCAAAAATTAAAAAACTTAAAAAAATCCAAAAAAATCCAAAAAATCCAAAAATTTCAAAAAAGTCAAAACACTTCAAAAAAATCAAAAAAGCCAAATAATTCAACAATCTTCTTTGTTATACATTTATGTGTCTTTTTTTTGGACTTTTTGAATTTTTTTGAAATTACGAATTTTGGAATTTTTTTTGATTTTGTAGAAAAAAATCTTCTGTTTGAAATAACTTTTTTTTCTTTTGGAATTTGGAGAATTTGAGAATTGCTGACCGGGTAAACCCTGGTGGGATCGAACTCGAATTTTTCTCTAGTTTTTTTTGATATATTAAACGCATTTTTTGACATCGTATGCAAAAGTTGATCAACAAGATCATGTCCAAGTTGTGACCATCAGTGTTCCTCAGGGTGACGAGAATAGCTTGGCCGACCTCCAAATCTCTGCCTGAATGGAACTCCCTCCACGATTGCGTGCCGAGGGCGACGCGGCCGTCAACATCCGTGGTGTACGGAACGGTGGTGACCCTTCCTATCACTACAAGGAAACAACTAATCACCAGCGTCTAGTTTTTGACATCACTGGCGGCAAAGTTGCACCCGTGCTATTTGGGATTACCGGCGTGCTTGAGGCACTAGTAGGAAAACAGTTATAGGTGGAATCACTTTTTGTGGCGCACGGCTATTTCGTGCGCCACAGAAATTATTTCTGTGCCGCATTGTTTTGCGTGCGCCACAGAAATTTGGAATTCTGTGGCGCACGAAAACCAAATGCGCCACAAAAATATGTCTTTCTGTGGCGCACCCTGTCCCGTGCGCCACAGAAATCAGCATTTCTGTGGCGCACCTAGTCCCGTGCGCCACAGAAATTCTGCTTTCTGTGGCGCACCCACTCCCGTGCGCCACATAAATGAGCATTTCTGTGGCGCACCTGGTCCCGTGTGCCACAAAAAAATGGATCTCAGATCTATAATCTCTCTCCTACGACCACGCACAGCCACATACACACTCGATCCTCTCCCGTGCTCTCTCTCTCGTGCACTCTCTCTCCTTTTCTTTTCTCTCTGCTCTCTCTCCTTTTGTTTTCTCCCAGCAAGGCACGGAGCCCATCGAGGCGTCCGCCACGGGCGACCACCACGCGCCCCGTGTTGCCGCCAGCCACCCACCGCCGGAGCCGCTCCCGGGCCAAGCCCGGAGCTCCGGTGTGCTCCGCGGCCAGCACCAACCCGGACCTCCCTGTCGGCGCCGCCGTTCCCCACGGCCGAACTCGTCCGCCACCGGCCCAGACCTCCTCGTACTCGCCTCCTTGCCACATGGCCGACCCCGATACCTCGTCGTCGTACCCCGTGGCCGTCCCTGGCCCAGGCCTCATCGTTCTCGGCGTCGTGCTCCATGGCCGACCCCGGCCTGGACGATCTCTTCGCTGCAGCCGTGCCCCGCGGCAGCCAGCGGCCTGGACCTCCTCGCGGGTGCTCGTGCCGGTCGCCGCCGTCCTCAACCGCACCGGCGCCCGTAGTTGACCACAAAATTCCCCCACGATGGCGCGCTCGCGGCCGAGGATGGTGCGCCGGTGGAGGGGTAGGAGAGGATACGCAGGTCGTGCGCGTTGATGTCGACGCGGTGCACGAGATGGACCTCCTCCTACGCTGCTGCTCCCCACCGCCGCCGACCGCGGTGGCTGCCATTAAACCTTAAAAACTACTTCTGTGGCGCATAGTGTGCAGTGCGCCGCAAAATTCTACGTTTTTAGTGGCGCATGGCCCGGTGCGCCACAGAATAATATTTTAGTGGCGAGAATTCTGTGGCGCATCCGCATGCGCCACAGAAATGTAAAAAGGTGCGCCACAGATAGCACTTTTCCTACTAGTGAGGCCACGTCAGTACTATTTGGTATTACCGTCATGTGTGAGCCACGACTGTGCTATTTGGTATTACCGGCAAGGGAGGCCACGCCAGTGCTGATATTTCAAAAATTAAAAAAAGTTTATATTACTGAATTTAACAGCAGCATTAGTAGCACATATAACGTAATAATATATCAAATAACACTAGTAGTAGCATGTATTAGTGTACCATATAACACTAGTAGTAGCACTTATTACTGTACCATATAACACTAGGTAATACACTAAGGATTATTAAGAAGCACCAAAAACCATGGTGCACCGGTTATGCAAGGCATGTCCTGGGAGTCAACACATGTTGGGCATCATGAGATGGCAGTCATCAAAGGCATATATAGTTATAGAAGATGTCACGGACTAACTAATTAGTTACCTTGGTGATGGCGTTGAGCTCATCTAATGTCGAGACAAGGGCGCCGGTGCCGGCGACCGGCCTATCATTCTCCGGCCACTCGTGTGCATTATCATTATTCTCCGGCCTATCCGCGGTAGGGGGCACCGGTGGGGTCACCAGAACCGGCGACACGTTATTGCTGGAGGTGCTGCCGGCGAAGCTGGGCACGTGTATCGGCCCCTGTTGACCTCCCGCATGCCAAGCGGCTATCCCCTCTATCAATGCAGGGGTAAGAAACTCCGGAGCTTCTCGTCCACTAACTTGGCCACCGTGCTGGAGTCCACCTTTTCCTGCTCTAGTGTCTCCAACTTCTTGCTTAGCTCCACAACCTCGGCTTTATCCCTAGACGGCTTCCTCCTCTCCTTTTTCGTCTCGGCATCCGTGCTGTAGTACTGGAGGAACTTCACGCTCGTACCAAAGCCGGTCAGACGGCCAGCTGACGTCGGCCGCTTTGACTTGTCCCTCCCCTTGTAAACGTTCATCGCCCTGTTGAAAGTGTTGTCCCACGGCTCCGTCGACCCCTGGAACGACGGGCCGGCATTAGCCTCAGCCTCCAACTCCTTCTCCTGCAGACAAAGGAAATTAAGGTGAACCCATGTAGAAATCAATGCAATGGACTTTGACATATCCGCAGTAATTAAGTTCCTTACCAGCACATGCTCGTCATCGTCATCGTCGGTAACGAATTCCCCCGTCCCCGGCTTCAGATAGTAGCATGACCGAACAAAGTTCCTAACTTGCTCGTCCGTGATTTTATGCCACATGTTCTCTTTTCCAAGTTTTGCAACCTTGGCATCCTCCTTGTCCCAAATGGGCTGTTTTCCTAGGTAACCGCCGCTTCCCAAACGGTGGTTACCTAAGTTGAGTTCCCGCATATCCTTCCCCCACTTGGTCCATTTTATAGCCTCCGGAGATTTTAAGGACAACTTGAATGTCTCGAACTCTTCTTCGTCGAGCATCAGCTCTTTGGCATGTATCTCCTCCCAGCTAAGACCATTATCAATCTTCGCCTTCACCCGGGTTCTCCAGCTGCTCAAGGCGGTGCTCATCTTCGTGATGGCTAAACTGTCGACCTTTTTATTAAACGGCTGCGGGAACTTGTATCGTCTGTGAAGCTTCATGAGGAGGGGTTGGACCAAAGCTTCATTGTCCTTCCTTCTGAGGTCGTGCGTGTTGATCGACACGGTTTCCCGGAGCATGCACCCTAGTTGCATGCCGTACCCGCTGGCAAGGTCCTTAGGCTCCAGTGGTTGGCCACTTTGCGAGACCTTAGTGAACTCGTCTGTGACGTTGGCGAGCACTTGCGGTGTCCGGTCCTTCCTCGGCTTCTTCTGCTTCTGAGCGGTCGGGTTACTGCCATCCGTGTGGTCGCCGCCACCGCCATCCGTGTGGTCGCCGCCATCCGTGGTGGTGGTTTCGTCCTCATCCTCTTGCTCATCGTCACCATCGCCGCCACGAGCCAGTTCGGCGGCCTCCGCCTCTTCCAACTCCTGGGACATAGCCCAGAACGACTTGTTCTTTTCTCTAGCTTGTTCTTCGACGCTCATGTGCTTAGAAGGGTTGGGCGCGTCGACCGACATGTTCGCACTGCATTATAAAGAGGCAAAAAGTTAGTACAACAAATATAAGAAAAACATCACTTAATTTAGTACTAAGATACCCCGGCCCATGCATTAGTCGCAATACCCCATATGTCCTATTTTTAGCAAAGTTATGCTAAATTTCACGAAAAAATTTGGCATGACCTTTGCTAAAAATAGGACATATGGAGTACCCGAATTTGCCAGAACGGAAGTTAATCGACGTTCCAGCAATCTCAAGGGCCTCTCGGGGTACCTACAAACATTTCACAAATATCATGGCCGGCATCGCTGGCCGGCAACAGCATCACATCAACACATTTCCGCCGGCATAGCTGGCCGGCAACAGCATCACATCAACACAAATAATGTTTGCCGGCATAGCTGGCCGGCAACAGCATAACAAACAACCACGACACGATGGTCGTGGTAGCACAAAACACATACATAGTTGTTTTTTTGCTAGCAAAACACTAAAACAACTAGCAGCTAAAAAAAACCATGACATATTTGCTTATGCCTCTGAATATAAGTTGCATTATCATATGGGGAACTTGAACAAGTTACTTGAAGCATTTTTTTCATCTAAAAAAAACCAGATTCATGACTAAAACAACTAGCAGCTAAAACCAGATTCATGACTAAAACCAGATTTAGTAGCAGCTACAAAACCATGACCAAAACAACTAGCAGGCTTTGCTTGAAGCATTTTTTTTCATCTCATTATGCTTTCTATACACAGATTCATCATGTGGGGGAAATGATTAAGCTTGCACTACATGTTGTACCATTTCCAAAAGGCTATTTTTTTATACCAAACAGCAGATTTAGGGAAGGTAAAACACGGCTAGGAATTTCGTCGAACAACTTGCGTGCAGGTTCGGTAGGGGGGGGGAGGAGGGAGAGAGGGGAAGCACACCTCAGGGAGGGGAGGGAGGGGAGGTTGCCGGCGACGAGGAGGTGTCAGCGTGACCACCGTGGGCGCGGTATCGGCCGGGATTGGAGGAGGCGACGGCGGCGAACGAGGTGTGCTTCCCGGCCGTGGCGACGAGCGACGAGGGCGGGGCGCTGGGGCCGACCGTGAGGACGGGCGTGTCGAGGACGGGCACGTCGAGGCGGAGACGGCGAGGGGGAGGGAGGGGCAGAGGCGGCAAGGACATCGACGGCGAGGACGACCGGAGCTCGAGCGCAGGGACGGGGGCGGGAGCGGTTTGGACTTGTCGAAATTTCGGATGGAAGAGGCAGCGCGGGGGCAGGCCCACATGTAAGTGGGTGCAAGAGATTTCTGTGGCGCTTCAGCCCGTGGATGCGCCACAGAAATCTTAGATTCTGTGGCGCACGGGCAAAACGGTGCGCCACAGAATTCTGAACTTCTGTGGGGCATGCTCTGGCCGGTGCGCCACAGAATTAGCTGGCCTAAATTTTAAAAATCTGTTCTGCTGTGTTACAACCATGACAGCAACTTAGCCCAATGGTTTGCTGGGCAAACTTGTACTTTGGACAGCCAGGTTTGAATCCTGGCTGTCTCACTTTTTTTTCAACTTGAAAAATATTTTTGGTTAAATTTAAATAAAGAACACAAACACATTATTGGTATTCTTAAAAAAATATTGTCTCACACACAATGTCTCATACATATTCATTGTATACATATATACACCAAAAAAGTCTCTTCTTCGTCTCGGTTTCGAGCTAGTTTCTCTTCTTTCCCTTCTTTGCGGTTGAATACTTTAGGCCGGGCACCTTGAGATTTCTTCGCGTGAATGGACAACCTTTAGTAGGTAGGGAGGTCTTCCTTCTTTGTGTACTAGTAGTAGGCATGTCGAAGTACTTGTCGAATTCCTCCTCGATCTTCGGATCGCTTTCCAAGTCTTCCTCGTTGGCGTCTCCTTCCATTCCGATGATGCTCCTCTTGCCCCTCCTCTCGACAACACGGTTAGGCTTTGACGGGTCGGTAATGAAGAAGCATTGCTCAACTTGGCTAGCGAGTACCCATGGCTCATTTTTCGTGGAGGCGTTCTTCGATTTGGCATCGGGTATTATCATGGTGGTGAAATACCGGCCTTCTTTGACGACGTCCTTGGCCCATCTCACATGGAACATTGGCACGGACTCTCCACAGTAGTTGAGGTCCCATATCTCCTCGATCCTTCCGAAGTATCTTTGCTTGACAGTAGCCTCATCATCGCGGTGACCATATCCATTGAGCCTGCCGAGGTGTTTCCTCCTGGGCAGAGCAACATCCTGGTTCTCGGTGCTTAGATAATTCTGGCAGAAGGAGATGCACTCATAGGTTAGAAAGCCCTTGGCCATGCTTGCATCTGGACGGGCCCTGTTGCGAACGTATCCTTTCATGACACCGTTCATCCTTTCGAACGGCATCATGTAGTGCAGGAACGTCGGCCCGAGCTGCCTGATGTCATCAATGACAGGGAGAAGGAGATGCACGTAGATATCAAAGAATGCTGGCAGGAAGTAAATCTCGAGCTCGCATAGTATCAGCACGATCTCTTCCTGTAGCCTGTCGAGCTGCTTCACGCCGATCGACTTCCTGTTGATGATGTCGAAAAAGTTGCAAAGGGCAAGCAGCGTATCACGGACGTGCTCATCCATTATCCCTCGAATTGCAACGGGAAGTATCTGTGTCAACAGCACGTGACAGTCGTGAGACTTCATCCTGCTAAACCTCTTCTTCATTGCGTCCAGATATCTGCTTATCTTCCCCGCGTAACCATGAGGAAATTTGACTCCTAGGAGACACCTGTAAAACTGCTCGAGCTCCTCCGGACTCATAGTGAAGCACGTAGCGGGAAGCACCACCGTGTTCCTCTTTACCCTTTTGCGGCGACCTTGAGTCCCTTCCGTCTGATCATCATCATCGTCGTCGTCATCACTATCGGGGCCTGAAGATCTTTCTTGACACCAAGCCATTTCAGATCGTATCTTGCTTTCGGCCCATCCTTGGTCTTTTCCGGCATGTTGGAAAGAGTGCCAAGCAGACTCTCGGTGACATTCTTCATAATGTGCATCATATCGAGGCTATGTGGCATCTTCAGGACCTTCCAGTACTGCAAGTCGTGGAAAACAGACCTCGCTTTCCATACACCCAACAGCGGATCTACCTTCGGTCGCTTCTTTCCCGGCGCAGGGCACTCCTCCCAATTTTTCAACAGCTCGTCGATTTTTGTGCCGCTCCTCGGGCTCGTCCTTACCATTGAACAGGTCACCGCGTTTTCTCCATGGGTGATCCATGCGAAGCCACCTTCGAGCCCCTGGGTACACGGTTTTCGAAGACCCAGGATTCCTTGGTAGCTAGAGATGCGGGGTCTTATCCATGCACCTGACACATGCGCAGAATCCGTGGCCTACCTGGGCCGATACATATGAGCAACCAGGATAGTCCTGCACCGTCGTGAGCAACGCGGCTCTCATGTCGAAATATTCTCCAGTGTAGGCATCCCACGTACGGGCTGGCGTCTCCCACAACGTGGCTAACTCCTCTTTCAACAGCGCGAGATACAGATGTATGTGGACACCTGCTTGTTTCGGCCCCTGAATGAGAATACTCATGTGTATGTACCTTTGCATCGTGCACAACCACGGGGAAAGGTTGTAAGGCCATACAAACACGGGCCAGGTGCTATGCGTGCTACTCTGGTTGCCGAACGGATTGAGTCCATCGGTGCTCATACCCAGCCTGATGTTCCTTGCGTCGCCTCCGAAATTTTCGAAGGCGTTGTCCAATGCTTCCCACTGGCTAGCGTCTGAAGGGTGTGTCAGGATCCTGCCCTTCTCCGGATCTTTTCGGGCTTCTCCCTTTCCGCGTGCCATTGCATGAGCTTTGCTTCCTTAGGATCCACGAAGTACCGCTGCAGACGGGGAGTGATAGGAAAGTACCATACCACTTTTCGAGGAACTTTCTTGTCCCCAGTACTCTTGTATCGTCCTTGGCCGCACACCGGACATGTGGTTCTGTCCTTGTACTCGCCCCGAGAAATTGCGCAATCATTGATGCAGGCGTTGTATTTAACGTGCGGTAGGTCAAGAGGGCACACGATTTTTTGGCCTCCTCGATACTAGTTGGCAATGTGTTCCCCCCGGGAAGATGCTCGTGGAAGAATTGCATGTTCTTGTTGAAGCTCACGTCGGTCCATTTGTTTCCCGACTTCATCTCCAGAGCATCAAGCGTTACTTGCAAGCGCGTATCCTGTGGCCGGCACCCGGGATACAACGGAGTCTTCCCGTCTATCTCCATTTGCGCCAGCTTGGCTTTCTCTCTAGCGGTGCTCGTCTCCTTGAGGAGCAGTTCTTGAACATGAGAGTCCATCAAGGCCGACATTAGCGAGTTCTGCGTGTTCGCGTCTTCTCCACCACCATCTACTCCTTCATCATGACCATGTCCGCCGGCATCTCCTACGTCATGATCATCTTGCCCGCCGGCATGTCCTTCGTCATGATCATCTTGCCCGCCATCGTCTTCACGCACAACATTTGCTGTCGGCGCTTGATTGAAGCCTAGCATGAAACCGCGCCTGAGCAGGTGATCCTCCAATTGTCCGGAATCAGGGTCGATCCAGCTCACAAGTTTGCACTTTTGACACGGACATCGTATCTGGCGCCTGTTGCACCGAATCATTTCCGCCTTCGCTTCTTCCTTGTATCTGCTGATTCGACCGGAGCTCATCATGATGACCATGGTTGCCTACGTGGTATACATATAGAGTATGTTAATTAGAATTAACCACAACATGCACACACACATACACAAACATGCATGTTCGACGAAAAAATTCGGCATGCCTTCCCCTAAAAGTAGGACATATGGGTGGTGCAAAAATTTACCGAAATGAAAATGAATCAAAATTTCGGCAAACATCCATGCACCACGCCGGCGCAAGCAACAACAAAAAGCAACAACATGCAAAGATTCATGTATAAACATCGGTCGTCGTGCCATATACGTGCAAACCGCCCGCCGACAAGCTTCTCATGCCTACAATTAATAATTAACAAATATCCATACACACTGCCGGCCACACAAACATCCATACCCAAATAGTAGATCTAGATCCGTTGCCGAGACGTGACTGTGATCGATGAGAGAGAGTGTGTGGTGAGATGGAGGGAAAATAGTGGAGAAAAAGAAATGTATTTGGAGAGGAGAGTATATATGGAGGCTCTCCCCAAGCCCTCACCAATTATATATCAAAAAAGTAGTTTTAACTACAAATAATGGAGAAAAGTATGGGCAAAATGGCATGGGAGAGAGGAGGAACTCGAGCTAGATTGGAGAGAATGGAGAAGGTCACATGGGGAAAGTGGGGCTGCCACCTTTTTGTAAATCTGGCGCCCACTTTCTGTGGCGCACTGTGCTGCGTGCGCCACAGAAAGTGGGTTTTCTATGGCGCACTGTGCTGCGTGCACCACAGAAATAGTCCAACAGGGTCAGATCCAATAATTGGTGGTGGGACCCACGAACTTTCTGTGGCGCATTGTGCTGCGTGCACCACAGAAAGTGGGGTTTCTGTGGCGCACTGTGCTGCGTGCGCCACAGAAATAGTCCAACAGGGTCAGATCCAATAATTGGTGGTGGGACCCACGAACTTTCTGTGGCGCATTGTGCTGCGTGCACCACAGAAAGTGGGGTTTCTGTGGCGCACTGTGCTGCGTGCGCCACAGAAATAGTCCAACAGGGTCAGATCCAATAATTGGTGGTGGGACCCACGCACTTTCTGTGGTGCACTTCCTGTTGGTGCGCCACAGAAAGGCAATAATTCTGTGGCGCACCGGCATATGTGCGCCACAGAAATATTTTCTGTGGTGCACCACTGTTTGGTGCGCCACAGAATTGTGTCCCACCTATAAGCCTTTTCCTACTAGTGAATCTCACCGAGTGGTCCCAAGAGTATCTATCCTGCTATGTGGACAGGCAATTCCCGCTCTTGATCACTCGCTTCTACCACTTCCTTCTGGTACCCGAAAGTGTCACCTTTATTGTCATGCCATGATAAGACAAGCCGTTTGATGCGATCAGCCGTACCTTTCAGAAGCAGAAGTTTGATATGGTCTCACGGTATAAGGTATGAAACTACGTTTCTATATTTTGGGTATGTCCATCACATCATTCACCCAATGATGTGACTCCGTTGTTAACCGACGCCTTTGTCCATGATCAGGAAATCTTGATCATCTGTTACCCAACGCACTAGTCAAGTAGAGGCTACTAGGGACCTGGTTGTTTCTATACCACACGTGTATTAATGTTTCCTCGTAATACAGTTATAGCATGGTATTAAAACTATTATGAACAATTGAGATATGACAAATAAAACTCTTTATTAATTGCCTCTAGGGCATATCTCCAACATAGAGCCCCTGCAGAACACTATTGGATAGCGGCGAGCACCGGAGGAATGCAACCTAGGACCTCCAAGCCGTGTCTCCAAACACGATACTCCCAACAGAGGGACGATGTCGAGGACACCGCTAATGCGCCCGTCCAACTCCAAAACTAGACTTTCACCCAGGGACATCAACCAAACCAGAATGAGAGCGAGTACGGTGTCGACACACCTCGGCGACGCTGCCAAGAAGGGAAACGACGCCCCCACGGGGCGCCGTCGTCGTCGGCTCTGACCGAAGACGAGCAAAGACTTTCGTCTGTGATGTCGCACACCTCCCTCCTCGCCCACCGAAATGGGGAAACCGTCCACGATGTTCACACCGCCGTCGCCCCAACACTTCAAAGTCGTGGCTGATGCGTCATGGCACACCGACGACTTGCACAAGCAAGACCATCCCCTACTCCCAACAGCTCTCCCCATCTTCCACATCCAGCTCGGCTGAAGCACTGCCCGTGCCGACCCTGTCGCACTCCGGACAGCTGGGCACAACCGCAGACATCAGACCCAGATTGGGCTCGGATGGGCCCAGAGCTTGGCCACGCCGGCACCAGCAGGGTCGCTGCGCTGCTCCTCCGCAGCAGGGTTGCCGCCTCCAGGAACCAGCCCCAGTGGCCTGGCCGCAGCACACCAGTCCACATCCACGACCAGAGGGCCGTGCCAGCGCCAAGGTCCCAGCCGCCCAACGCCGAGACTTCTAGGTCCCGCGCCGTTGCCTCCAAGGCCCCCGCACCTCGCAGCGAGTTGCTCCGCCGCTCCACTCATCAGGCTCACCATGCGCCGCCACCGACTCCACCACCAGACGCAGCCCGGCGATGTCCTCCTCCACGTGGATCAGTCCGTCTGGGCGCGCACCCTCCCCCTGCCGCCTTTGGCGACCGGGTGCCGCCACCACCGCCGGCCGTGGCGGTCGGTGAAGCTCGAGTTGAGAGGCAGTTGGCTAGCTAGAGTTTGGCCTCCCAGGGTCGCCCGCGCATGCAACCTGGGGAGGGAGAGGGGAAGCTCAAAGTTGGCTTAAAACATATAACACTTCGATATGGAGTATTTCGAAGCCTGGCGTGGTGAATAACTAAAGGTGCAAAAAAGTCCTGATGCAAATGCAGGAGTGGGTTTAACGGACACAAATGCTGCACCATATGGGTTTTATGTGCACGCGGAAGAATTGCGATTGACATGCGACTGTGACGTGGTCAACTAGTTTACTCATGGCGTGGACAGTTAAAGGCACGCCAGGCTGTTGAGTCCTACTTACCAATGGAGTGGAATGATTCCGCCATGCCACTTGTAATGGCTATTAGTGGCAGGTGAAAGTTTGGCCACGCCTTTGGTATTTTCAGTCACCTGGTCCCAAAGTGCCAATGCGTGGCATACGGTGACCGGCCACTTGTAATCGCACTAGTAGGAAACTACATACCAATGGCATGTGAGTCTGGCTACTAGTGGCGTGGCGTGACCCGCCGACCACTAGTAGGGAAAAGCTTACCTGTGGCGCACCTAAAATGGTTACCAGTGGCGCACTGTACATGCGCCACTGGCGCTCCGCCGGTGGTAATGGCTTACCTGTGGCGCACAAGCCGTGCGCCACAGATAACACAACTTATCTGTGGCGCACAAGGCCGTGCGCCAGAGATAGGCCACCCAGTGCGCCACAGATAAGGTCCCTGGGACACCCCCCTTATACGCGCAACTGCCCAACTGTGCGCCACAGATAAAATTCTTGTGCGCCACAGGTAAGATATTTTGTATTTTTTTTTTTAAATGAAAAATTCAAAAAAATTCAAAAAAAAAATGAAATAATTTGCAAAAGCTAAGTATTTGAATTTTTTTATTTTATTTGCATTTTTTTGAATTTTGTAACCTATCTCAGATGATGACTTCCCGCTAGGTCACCCATCCTCAAATTGCTCCAACCCTAGCACGCTTAACTTCTAAGTTCTATCCAGTCCAGCTACCCCTATGCTACTCAAGTATTATTGATATATATTTCATATGAACCCTCTTAAGTCTTGTATGTGTATATGTGTGGTATGTGTTATATATGTGTGTTTTTAAATTTCAAAATTTTCAAAAACTTCTAAAGTTTCAAAAGGAGATTCAAAAGTTTCAAAAATTAAAAAACTTAAAAAAATCCAAAAAAATCCAAAAAATCCAAAAATTTCAAAAAAGTCAAAACACTTCAAAAAAATCAAAAAAGCCAAATAATTCAACACCGCCGCCGACCGCGGTGGCTGCCACCGCCGCCGACCGCGGTGGCTGCCATTAAACCTTAAAAACAACTTCTGTGGCGCATAGTGTGCAGTGCGCCGCAAAATTCTACGTTTTTAGTGGCGCATGGCCCGGTGCGCCACAGAATAATATTTTAGTGGCGCATCCGCATGCGCCACAGAAATGTAAAAAGGTGTGCCACAGATAGCACTTTTCCTACTAGTGAGGCCACGTCAGTACTATTTGGTATTACCGTCATGTGTGAGCCACGACTGTGCTATTTGGTATTACCGGCAAGGGAGGCCACGCCAGTGCTGATATTTCAAAAATTTAAAAAAGTTTATATTACTGAATTTAACAGCAGCATTAGTAGCACATATAACGTAATAATATATCAAATAACACTAGTAGTAGCATGTATTAGTGTACCATATAACACTAGTAGTAGCACTTATTACTGTACCATATAACACTAGGTAATACACTAAGGATTATTAAGAAGCACCAAAAACCATGGTGCACCGGTGTAGCGCACAATGAACTTATTAGGAGTACCATCAAGACACATCCAAACCAGCACTCCATGGCCAATTTGAAACCCTTATGCTTCCGGCCTTTGTCCAACAAGGACCCTGGAAAAAGCAACTATCTGCTACTCCCTCCGTCCGGAAAAGGATATGTCTAGACCGATACATATATACATTTTTGCGACATCATTTTCTGGACGGAGGGAGTACATTTCTGACAGGAATGTTGTCGAGACAAGGCCATTTGACATCGTTAGATTGGCCATAGTTGTGGTCTTCTCGTCCATGCCAATCACTACACCACGGCAGACACTTGCCGACAGATGCATCTGTCGGCATAGGCCCCCTTTGCCGACAGATAAGATGTCACTAAGAGTTTTACCGACAGAAGATAGAGAGTCGGGGCAAAAGCAGTCGGCCAAAGTATTGCCGACAGACTTATATCTGCCGACACCATTTCTGTCGGCGTTTCCTATGCTATGCCGACACTTTTTCTGTCCAGGCACACCCTACCTACACCGACACTTGTCCTGTTGCCAGACCTTACCTATGCCGACACATAATCTGTCTACAAAAACTATACATGTGCCGACACTTATATTGTAGGTAATACCTTTGCCAACACTTATTGTGTTGCTACACCAATATACAACCAAACGCACATTATAGATATAAAGATACACAATCAATAGTTGCTCAGATCACACAATCCATATATAGTTCACAATGAACTACTATATCAACACACATTGCACAAGTCGCACAATCCATATATAATTAGCAATCTATGAACTACTATATCAACACACGTTGCACAAGTACCAAGTACACATACATATATATATTAACAATATACTGATCACAGGTACAAAAACATCCACTTCTTGACATAGCTACTGTTTTGGCCAATAGATCAGAAAAATACAACAGAATATTTCAGCTCATCACATCCATAAGCACAAAGTCGCTGCTTTGAAACACTTCAAACATCACATGGTCGAAAATACTTCAAAGTCCGTGTGCACGAGATGGTTAAGAACCTGAAAAATTGTTACATGAATTTATCATGCTCTAGTGAGTTCCTCAAATCAGGCTGTCATGCTCTAGTGAGTTTAAGGTAGACACGACAACAGATGGCTTCCTAGCTACATAGCATGCAAACAAATTGCTGGTACCAGGTGAGCTACAAATTCGGCCATGTGATGGGGGTGAAACAAAAAGACTTGGAGCAACCACTGCTGCTAAATTGTCATTAGCACTACACATGAAGTTAAATATTTTACCAATGAATCTATACATAGTTATCTACTAGTTAGTGTCAGGATTTATTTTGTAGAGAAAATTACTGTCAGGATTCAAACAGCCAGAATGTATTTATTCTGCTTTTCAAACGAAATGTGGCCACAGTTAGATAATTAATGGAAAGTAGAAAGCTGCACAATTGCATTAAAAAGTCCCTGCAAAACCTATCAGAGATATACGAGTAACAAAGTCTGGTAATTTAGGACGAGTATCTACATCTAGTGTACGCATACAGAAGCAAAGATAGTACTCTATGAGTAAAATACATGGCAATATGCAAAAGATTCGATCCTTTAAACCACCTAACTAATTGCATATTTGTGATTCGCAAATTCCCACAACATGGTAAATGTAACACAAAACAATTAGAAGATCAGTGATTAATCATAACAGTTTTATATTCATTTTTATTTTGAAGGAACTGTTCCCACATCAGAATGGGATTTGAAGGGGTTGCATAAAAAATACCAGAAGCAAAGATGGTCGTATTTATCTTTCCTTCTGAATGGAAGCTGAACTTGATTGTGAACCATCTCAGCCCTCTGTCAACAACTGGAGCCATTTACAGGGCTCTGGAATGAAACAAACGAATAATCTTTCAGTATAGAGGGCAGTGTGTTTAGACATGCAACACACGTTCTTTAAAATTTTAAAAGGGTGTTTGTTTGAAGGTGTTTCTCAAGTCACCACTGAAAGTTCGCATCCAAATATGATTCGTTACAATGATTAGGAAAACAAGTTATACAGCATGTTGGATACTGACTGACTCTCCCAGTCTCTTGCTTGAAAATTTTATTAGCTTGACTGCCAGCCCACACCATTTGAACACCAAAATTAATCTGCAACCATGTAAATAAAAAAAACTAAGGACTTAGGTTATAGCTGAACCTTTTTTTAGCAGAACGAAGCCACACAAAACATCACCTTCACGAGTAGCCTTTTAGGGCTAAATTGATGATCGAAACAACGGGATATGCCACTCACCTTCAAGAGTAGCAATAGATATAAGCAATATACAAAACGGATCTGGATAATCACAGCTTTCACGAAACTAACGGGCAGCAAATAGGAATATCTAAACATGAAACTTTTTGACGGGACGAAGCACAGTTTCTTTGAGGATGGGGACGGGTGAGGGGAGGGGATGACTCACCATCAGCATGCTTACATGCTGTAACGCAAGGAGCCGACATCCCGCTGCTTGGGAGGCAAAGGCCTTGTCCAGGGAGTTGGGGCGACGTCTTGTAGCCGGAGAGGCAGCCGGCCAGCCGCGTTCTCCGGGGACCGTCGCTGGGGAGGTAAGCGTCGCGGTCAGGAGAGTACAGGCGGCATCCCGTTCCTAGATCCTGGTCGACGCGGTGGTAGGCAAGGTTGCCGGTGCCGGATGGGGACGGAGTAGGTGCCTGCTGTGGCCGGTCGGCGATGTGGAGGCGGCTGCCGGAGCACGGGAGTTGGCGGCGGTAGGGATGTAGGGTTAGGGTTGTAGGCGGCGGAGAAGACGAGGTGGACCAGGATGGGGAGGATCAGGGGCGCTGTTGGTGGGGAGATGAGAATGGCCGTGTGATACGGCAGCATCTGCATGTATTGCTGTTGACAAAACACCTGATACAAAGTACGAAGGAGTATTTTGTCGGCGGGATGGGAGAAAGGGGGCTGCGCGAGGAGGGGATCTGATTTGAGATCGGGGCGGCGAGAGGATAAGGTTTTTTTTTTTGCCCAAAATCTCCAATCGCGCGCCCAAGTCCCGCAGTTTTCCCCGAAATTTTCCAAGTCCGCGCCCAGACCTCCCGCGATACCAAGGGTTGCTCGCTGTACGCCACGTGGAAACATACGCCGACACTTTCTCTGCCTGTATAAACTTGTGCCGACAGTTAAGCAGTTGTTATACACATGCCGACAGATACTGTGTAGCTAAGTCTACACCGACAGAGCGCAGGTCGCCATATTTCCATCGCTGCCAACAGATAATGTGTCAGCGTAACTTTAAAGATATGCCGACAGATGTTTTGTAGGTATAGGTATCCCTTTCCCTACAGAAGTGTGTCGCTAAGTTCCTACCGTGGTGTAGTGAATGTTGAGATGCTTTGGGACATCACGCCTTGCGAGGCAGGGGATGCACTGAGCAAAATTATAAAAACAGAATTAGACATTTCTATTTGGGAGCAATTAAGAACAACTAAGGCAGAGTGTTGAGTTAGATATATACTATCTTAGATAAGAAGTTTTGTGAAAGTTCAATGTAGAAGGACCTGGAGCGGCCCTTAGGCAGGTGAACTCAGGGTATTGACCCACCTGTGAGCATGAACTTAGCCCTCTTGTCGCCACACTTGGCACACATGCCATCCATTGAGACAACCTAATACGAGAAGTTGTATGCATATTAAACATAAAGAAAATACATAAAAGAGACATGAAGAAGTCCATTAATTAAACATGTAACAATCTAAACATCAAGAGAGCGTACATTAAACTGAAGTAGTCTAAACATAAACTCTAATATGATAAGTCTAAACATCAACATAAAACAACACAACTACCAATAAGGGAACTGGTCCCAGAATTTGTCATCTAACCCATCGTACTCCTCCTGAGAAGGACCAGCGCCATGAGAAGGACCGGTGGGAAGGACAAGCGCCGTGAGACGGGGTCGCACCGAACACCTGGTACACCATCAGATTTGGCGCCTGCTGCATGAGACGCCTCACCAGCAGGTCGTCAATGGGGTGGGTGTTGCACCGTGCGATCTACGCCTCAGCCATGCGGTGCTCCCTCTACATGGTCGTGGTAACCTGTCTTATTCCCGCCGGCGTGAGTTCTTCCACGCGCCGGCGATCCACGAGAAAGTTGATGCGCTTCCTGTGATCCCCGTACTCGTGGATCGCAAAGTAGTCATAGGCGCACGCTGCCTCCTCCGGGATCGACCACTGACCAACCCAGCGCTTAACCCCGCCGATATTGATCTCACATCCATACATGTGGCTGCCAACCCTCTTCCTAGTGATGGCCCTCACACCAATATACGCAGATATACCGTTCAAAAACTAAAACATAAGTAAAAAAATATTCATTAGGACTAGAAAAACTAAAACTACACCATACATAAATCTACACAACTAAATCTAAAATGTACAAGTAATTCTAAACAAATTAAAATCTGCACTAATAATCTACACTATATACTAATAAGTCAACTAATACTACAGATCTAAATTACCAAAAACTACGAATCAACTAAAAGTTCTAAAATCTAATAATCTAAAACAACTAGAAATTACCTAAAACTACACAACTAAAAATTCTAAATATAACAATCTAAAACAATTAGAAACTACCTAAATCTACACAACTAAAAATTCTAAATGGTATGATTAGTGACGGGCTTAAAAAGTGGATGTCAGTATTATTTTTTCCTGGAATCCCCGTGAAAGATTATCCGGGACTTGGCCAAATATTTCACGGGTCAGGATGACTCCAACGGGGCGACGCAAACGGACGCGCGTTTGGTCCGCGTTTGGTCCGTTTGCGTCGCCTACAGGACGCGCGTCCGGCCCAGGTCCGCCCCTTTCCGGCCACTGGACCCAACGGGGCCGACGCATCGAGTCCGCCCCCGGCCAGGGTTTTTGATCATTTTGGGTTTTGATCACATTGCAACAACACAAGCAAAATAAACATAATCCAAAATATACAAATCTGGATACATACCCAAAATATACAAATCCCGGCCATCGGCCATGTTTTTCCGGCCATATCGGCCATGGTTCAGCACCAACATAATAAATAGAAGGACCGAGATTTGATCAATCTTGGTCCATGTAATACCTTTGCTTCTTCTCGTAGTAGGCCCTCTTCCTAGGGGTGAAGGCCGAGAGATCCATATCCATGATCCTGGCCTCCTCGGCGCGTAAGGCGAGATCAAGGTCCCTGGCCTTCAGGTCGACCTCCTTCTCCTTCACGTCGGCTTCCCTTGCTCTTACCTCGACCTCCTTGGCCCTAGCCTCGGCCTCCTTGGCCCTAGCCTCGGCCTCCTTGGCCCTAGTCCGAGCGTTTTCCTCGTCTATATCGAGCCTCTTCTTCTGCAATTCGAAGAAGAGCTTGGAAGACGTCTCTCTCTCTAGGCGTTCCTTTTCTCTCCTTTCCTCCTTCTTGTCACATGACTTGTCTTTTGGGAGAGGAACCCGTTCAACGTCTCTTGCAATGCAATGGTTGTTGCATCGCGTTTCAACTCGGCCTTCGAGTTGTTCTTCCCCCTTGGCCTCCCCTCCTTCTCCGTTGTGCCCTCTTCCTTATCATCTTTCTGCCCACCTTGCTTGAGGGAGGCGTAGAGGTCCTTCCACTTCTGTTGGTCCTTGAGTGCCCGGTAGCAATGGGTCAAGTTGAAGGTCTTCTTATGTTGAACCTTGAACGTTTCCAAAGCTTGCAACACCTGTGCATACAATGTTATACCAACCAAAATCTTTGCAACGAAAATGAATAATAAGGGAAGAGGAATTACCAATTCCTTTACTCCATAGCCACTTTGTGGCCGGGCTTCAACGTGATCAATGGAGCCGCAAAATTTGCTCATCTCCGCTTGTATGTGGAGCCACCTCTTGGAGATAGATAGCTCGGTCCGCTGCGTTTGAATGTTATTGGGCGGAAGGATTATGCACTCATTGTAGCGCTTGGTGAACCGCCCCCAATATGCCGACCCTCTTTGCTCGGCCCCGAGAATTTGGTTGGTTCCAAACTCGATCCAGGACTCGCAAATGATCATGTCTTCCTCGGGCGTGAATGAGGCGCCCCTTTGGCTGATCTTCCTCTTCATGGCCTGGGCTTGGGTATCGAGCTCGTCTTCAAAAACCGGCTCAGCATCGATGTTGAGCACATCAGGGCCGGTCGGCGGAACTTCATCGTCTCCGGCATTGTAGTCATCGTCGGCGTACTGATTGTTGTCCCTGACCATGCCCTGGAGGACGTCCTCCCCGTCGTAGACGTCCTCCTCCTCCTCCTCCTCATAGTACATAGGGTCACCCGGCGACGGCCTGGGCAAATCGCCGAACAGGTTACGTGCGGCCTGTGCGGCGACCACTGCCGGGGCAGCTGCACGCGCGGCCGCAGTCTGCGGCGCGGGCGAGTGCGCGGCCGCGTTGAGATCAAGGATAGGTACCTCGACCAATGATTCGGCTGAGGTAGGGGAAACCCGCGGCGGCATGGTTCCCGGGAGGTACCCGTACGCAGGCGATGGTGCCGTCGCGGAAGATCTCGACCTTGGCTGTCGTGCCGCCGAAGCGTTGGAGCTGGCCGTCGCAGTCGCGACCCCGGCCGCGGCCGCAGCCGCGACCCCGACCGCGGCCGCAGTCGGGGTAATCCCTATCAGGAGGAGGGCAGCGGTCGCGGCCTTGGACACGAGGTCAGATTCGTTCGCGTCGCCCTGCTGCTCGGCGGCGGCCTTCTTGGCGGCGTCGAGCTGGTCCTGCTTCAACCTCCTCCTCCGCTCGCCCCGCTTCTTGGTCTCTACGGCCCTCTGCTCTGGCGTGAGATCCTTCTTCGCTTTCTTTTTAGCTTGGGGCGCAGGTCCAGCGGCGACGCCGGCGGCGGCAGGTCCAAACTCGGGGGCGGCCGCCGCGGCGGCGGCGGCGGCGGAGGCAGCGTCGGCCATGGCTAGGGCGGGGCTGTGGACTGGGGTTTTGGGAGAGGAGAGGCCGTAGTGTGATTTTCGACCAGAGAGCGGACTAGGGCAGGACACAAAAGCGCTCCGCCGCGCGTCCGGGGCCGACGCATCGGTGGCCCAAATTTGGGCCAGAAATGCGTCGCGGCGGACCAAAAAACGGACCGCGGTCCGTTTGCGTCGCCCCGTTGGGCCGTGTTTTTGGCCCCCGCGGACAGGAACGGAGGCGCGCGGACTCGATGCGTTGCCCCGTTGGAGTCATCCTCAGTTGAAACAAAAACTAGGTCATTGCCCAATTCCCCAACCGTCCGCCGCCACCCTGCTCCCCGTCCCAAAACCGCGCCGGTCGCCGGTCGCCCTGCGCCCCGTCCAAAATCCCCGCGTCGGCCGCCCTGCATCCTACACGCCACGCCTCCAGCCCCTCCAACGCCACCGCCCAGGGATTTATGGCGGCGCGGCTGCAGGTGCTGGTGAGGCGGCGCCGATCTCCAGGAACCACACCCTCGCGGATGGTTCGCTAACCGGCTCGCGAGATCCCGCGGCGATAGGGCGCCCGCCCTCCTTCCCTGCGTCCTCCTCCACGAGTGAATCCGTCCCGATTGCGCCGCTCCCCCTCGCCGTACTTGGAACTCTAGCGGTGAGTAGGCAGCCGTCTACATAGCGAGCCGACCTCAAGGTAATCTCTCGCGCTCGCGCTCTGCCCCAATCCAAATCCAAAACTCTCTGCAATTTTCGTTTCTTTCTCGAGCAGCACAAGGATTAAGCCTAGGCGCGTCCGTCCATCGAGCAGCACGACGGCCGCTCCACCACCTTCTTCTGCTCCCGCACCGCTGGCGACTCGGCGGAGATCTCTCTGGTCACGATGCTGCTGCTGCCTGTTGAACCACACGACGAGCTGCACTTGCACCTCGAGGAGTTAGAGGTCCCGTGAATCGGTACCTACTCTGCAGCTGCTGCCTAGATGAAGCACCATCTACTAGCTAGGTAATCTCGTCAGTCTCTCCGACCTGTTGCTTTTCTATGCATGCTTGCTCAATGCAGACGCTCATCTCCCTCTTGCCAAACGATTGGAGTAGGTGCTTTGGGAAGTGAAGAAATTTTGCTAGGCAAATTTGGATTTTCTCCTGATGACACACGGGAGAACACATGTTTTTCCTCTACTCTGCAGCTGCTGCCTCGTGATATTTAGCACTTCTTGTACGTGATGCCATGATTTCTTACTAGCTTAGCTCACACTTTTTGTAACGACACGGTAAATGAACTGGTTACACTAATCCTAGTGCAAGCCTTAAGCTAGTTTCTCTTGTCATCGCTCGTACGCTATCTCCTGATCCATGCCATATATCTGTCTAGCATCCCCACCGTAAAGCATCGGAGCACTAGTGTATTTCACTGCAATTCCTCGCATGGCTGGTTGGTTAGCACACTGGAAGGAGTCACTTGATGAGCCTGACAACAAAATTATGAGGCCCCAACAGGTCAGTGGCTAGCAACAGATATATGTAGAGAATCTTTTTCCTTGCTTGTGAATTTAACGACAACCATGCTAACCTCCCTATGAGTATTTGACAACGTAATTTCTGTTATCAGTCTATACTGAGCCAGCATATAGTTTTTATTACTGCATGTGTAATGGGAAATATATTGCTTGTACATGTTACTTATGCTTTTGAATGTCGTTTGGTGGAGCTAGATTTTCCCTGTGCATCAGCAAGGGTCCCTTATGAACGTGAGAGATGTTCCTGTGTGCACCTTTGGAATTATCAAATGATTTTGTGTGTACAAAAGTCAGTCCATGAAATTCCAATTGTTCTTCCAGTTTCCCTTAGTGACAGGTGGCCAGATTTCGCTTCTGTATAAATTGCTTTACTTATGGTGGTTTGTTGTTTCTTCAGGTATATACCGGTATTTGGCTGAGGCATTACACCCCTGTGCGAGAACGGGTGCCATCAAGCGATAGCGAGCAGCTTGGCCAGATCGCTACATCAAACGCAACAAGGCGTCGCCGTGCAGGTTCTACCCTGTAGAAGAGTCTACATGATACAACATACAGTCCAAAGAATAAACCAAGCTGCTATCCCTAATAATCGTTGTAAGGCCACATCTGCTTAAATCTGGGAACTGCTTCACGTATATATAGGTAATAATGCCGTCAGAACACTTCACCCGTTGTCATGTGAAGTTGGAGCAGAATGCACGTATTGTTATCCTAGACAGTACACAAACTGTTTATGTATCTAGATTATAGTTTATGTTTTTCTGGCGTGGACTATTTCTTTGTATGCTGTTCTGTCAGCGGTCATTTAACAAGTCGATCTACTTATGTAGGTGTTGGGAAAAGTTGTTTGCTTTTGAGGTTCTCAGATGGCTCCTTCACCACTAGATTCATCACCACTATTGGGTATGTACTGTACGAAGCACAGAATTATTTTTTCTGGAATTGATGAGCCTGTTGAGCAGCTCAATGGCTACGTGAGTACACTTTTATGCCTTTAAAGCATTGTTTCTGAACTTGTTATCGTATGTCCCTGTTGATAGGTGAACCTGCTAGAAATATTGCACTCATGTTTTATCCTCTATTGGTCATATGTTGTAAAGCTTTTACTGATTTTTTGAGGTTGTTCTGCCTCTACTTGGCTCTGCAGTGCTAACCTCTTGTTTCTTCCTGAGTACAATTTAGAGTCTTCTAGGCAAAATTGTTTATTGATCTAGCTTTTGCTACTCGACTTAATTGTATGTCTGTAAAGCATGATGCATAGTCCAGTGCCTTAGGTCAATCCTTTATGTGAGAATTTGGTATGGCTCTCGCTCCCTGCCTCTATCGCCGCCTGCTTCTCTGGCCGGCGATGGCCAATTTTTCAGCCATGCTATGCCAAATTTTTTTTGACACGTGTATGCCTGATATTGCTATGCATGAATTATTGCCATCCATTTTTTCGGATGGATTATTAGAATTCTTTACAAAATGTTAGCATCGTTGAAATTCCATGGAAGAGTTTGGGGATTGGTTGTCAACAACAGATTATATAAGTGGCAGAAGTAGTAGTACCACATTCTCTGTTGTGTCATGACGTCTTTCTGTGTATCCAGGAACAATATTCTCGGTGATGATAGTTCGCCTCCTTGTTGATTTTTTTAGTCTTATAGTTTCACTGTGTACTCTTTATTTAAATCATGGCATACTTCTAAATTGGTGCTAACCAACGTGCACTATTACGTTTTCTCCAGATTCAACCTGACTTCAACCTGACTGGAGGCAACCTCTCAATTTAGATTGAGTTCGACACAAATTCATGGGAGCCTGATGCGTGCTAACAACCTAAATCTGTAAACCAATGTATGCTGAGATCTGTGAATAGTTCTCATTCCATATCCTTCCATTTTGCTGTTACTTAACCATCCTAGTGACCTTACGTTAGTGTATACTCTTTGAGTTGTGAATGTAATGTTTGAATTCTGGTTGCCTCTGAACTACCTTAATAAACAATATTTTATTCGAATTTTGCATCTGTTCACATTTGAGGACCCGAATTGGACGCCTTTGATGTTATAGCAATTGAGGCACTGAAACAATAGTGCCTCAAATGGTATAGCATTTGAGGCATTATTGTGTGCCTCAAATGGTATAGCAATTGGGCACAAATCAAAAGTGCCTCAAATGGTATAGCATTTGAGGCATTATTGTGTGCCTCAAATGGTATAGCAATTGAGGCACAAATCAAAAGTGCCTCAAATGGTATACATTTGAGGCATCACATAACGCCTCAAATGGTTAGCATTTGAGGCACCCAATAATGCCTCAAATTCTTAGCATTTGAGGCACACAATAGTGCCTCAAATGGTCACTTTTGCAGGCACTAATGAAAAATGCCTTAAAAGACTTTTAACTACCCCAGTAAATGCTGCACTTTTTTTTTCGCCTCCAAAAACCTTTTGAGGCATTTTTGAGACTTTTGGAGGCATTTTTGAATGCCTCCTATTCCAGTACGTGGTGTAGTGTATAGTGTCTGTTCTTGATGAACTTCGTTCTTTCTTTTTCTTTCATGGCTCCCAACTGCTTTTGTTCGATGGCTCTTTTACATCCATCCATCAGTCGTCTTTCTTTTCTTTTGGGAAGAGGAGAAAGCAAACGTGTCATGCATGGATGGCTTTGCTTTTGTTAGTGAGCGGAGCAAATCAAACTTTGTTACTCCATGGAGCATTTGATTTGATCCATGGAGTATTTGATTTGATCCGTGGAATGTCTGGTCTTTGCTTATTTCTTTGTCGTATCGTTTGATTGCTCTTCAATACACACCTAAGCACATAACCAAGATAGATACCCTGCGCGCGCGGTGTAATGCAAAATGTTACAGATGATTGCAAGGATTGGGGGCATGAACTGGTTAATTTGTAAAATGTTACAAATAAATAACTGCATATGTCAGTCAAATACCAAGCAAAAAAATTGATGGATGGATGGACGAAAAAGAGCAACGGTGCTTTGTTCTTTGTTTTTGTTTGATGGATGGATCCAACTGCTTTTGTTTGATGGATCATTTTTCATCCATCCATCAATCGTCTTTATCAAATACCTGGCTGCATGAATCCAGGAAGGCAAATGTATAAAACTGAAGTCTTGGAAATACATAATTAGATCAGACAGTTCCATGCATACATGCATGAGACGGTTTCAGTCGTGAAGCAACTGTTGCTGGCCGGGGATCACACAATGCAACCTTATGTAAAATAAGAAAAATAAATATACAGCCTTGAGGAATTACGGAAAGTGGAAACTGTATGTGCCAGCATCCTTCTAGAGAAGGTGTGTCCAGTGTCTAGATATACTGCTCACTGGGTTAGCCCCATTTTTCAATACTTGAACAGAAAAAGGTGTCTTACAATGTGAAAGAAAGACATGTAGAGAACGATTTGTACGCACTAATAGGAGTTTTGCTACACACTGATGTTCTCTAAAATATAAAATAATTACTGCTTCGGAAAGCATTTATGTATTCTTTTAAGCATTTCAGCCCAAACTAAAACAGTGCCTTACCAAATATCTGCAATATACATGCCTCACTTCAGTATATTTCCCTCGAGTATTACTATTTTATACGCAGAAATTCTGCATTCCAATTGCAGGTAACAACTACCCGAACCTCAGCCAAATCAAACATTATTTCTGAATTGCAAATCACACAATAATAATCTAGAGCTCGACCAAATTACACACGGAGCTAGCACCCTCTATTAGTAAAATTAAACATACAGATGAAGTCGATCGATATGCAAAATAAGATGAGACGGTGTCATATATGAGATGGTTTCAATCGTGAAGCAACTGTGCTGGGGGTCACAATGTCACATGATGCAACCTTATAGAAGGTTGCATCATGCGAGCTGTAAAATGCCAGCATCCTTCTAGAAAAGGCGTGTCTACGATATTACTTTTTGGTAAGCTAAAAGATTCAGAACTGGGTTAGCCCCCTTTATACTCTTGAGTGGAAATATCGAGTTTTACGATGTGAAAGAAAAAGGTAGTGGAGAATAATTTGGACGCACCAATAGAAATCTTGGTGTAGCAGTAGAAAAAGTTAGTTACAGAGCTGCTGTATGCTCCTGCAGCTTGTTAATCCGATTGGATATTAGGATTCTGCAACAGAAAGGCGATTGATGGATTGATGAAAAAGTGCAACGGTTTGCTTTGTTCTTTCTTTTTCTTTGATGGATGGATCCAACTGCTTTTGTTTGATGGCTCTTTTTCATCGATCCATCAATCGTCTTTTATTTCTGAAGAGGAGAAAGTAAACGTGTCATGGATGGCTCTGCCTTTGTTAGTGAGCGGAGCAAACCAAGCTTTGGGCTCCTATTAATCCGTGGAGTATTTGATTTTATCCGTGGAATGTCTGGGCTTTGCTTATTTCTTTGTCGGATCGTTTGATATATTGCTCTTTAATACACACCTGACCTACCCAAGATAGATACCCTGCGTCTGTTAATCAAGCTTTGTCTGCCAACTGCTTGTTTTATGTGGCCTTTTTTTTTGCGAATGGTGAATTTGTTACTGATGATTGCAAGGGTTGGGACATGAACTGGTTTGTAAGATGTTGCTACAAATAAATAAATGCATATGTCAGTCAAATACCAAGCAAAAGTTTTACTCACGACTATTTCTGTCTCGGATGGTCGCTCCTGATATTCAGAACTGCACCTTCAATGCCTTAACGTGTACCCACATCTAAACCAAGCATGATTTGGTGGAAGGTCTACAGTTCAGAATAAAAAAATGCGGCTTGGAGGGTAGACAGCCTCCAAGCAACTTTGATAGAACAAATTCCGATGAGTACGCACGAGGGAGCGGGAGCTGGCACTCAAATTCGAGACCTCGCGGGTAGGGAGGTATCAACACCTCCTAGCCATTCGGGCTATGCCACGGTTCTCACAGTTCAGAATAACATATTGCACCACGCCCACGCCCACGATGCCAGGCTTACGCGACGTGGTTTGCGCCGCCGCCGACGTCCCCACGGCGGCCGCTGCGTAGCTCCGCCTCGTGCTCGCCCTCCTCCCCCCAAGCTCATGGCCCTCTCTTCCTCCCCATGCTCTCCCCAGCCTTTGACCCTTCCCCAACTCCCATCACCTGCCCCCCCCCCCCCTCTCGATCCAGATCCAGCCCGTTCGCCGGCTGCTGCCGTTGGCGGAGATCAACACTGCGTGTGACATGCTAACTGAATAAAAAAACACAATAAGTTCATTCAGGAATCCTGATTTGCCATCTATTTGCATGGACCGCAAATATTTTCCAGAATATTTTGGACGAACGAAAGCAGCGACGTGACCACAAATGACTTGGGTCATGGAACCTGATTTTCTGCATTGACCTAGGCTGCCACGGGCGGCAACGTATGAGAATTGTTAAGTATAACTCGTTTGGTGTATCGCCTTGATGTGAAAAATTGAGTTAGTAAAAAATCCCTTTATCAAAAAAAGGAGTGAACCAAAATAGCTGTGGAATTGGAGTGAAAATAACACAGTGATGACGTCTAATGCACCCACTCAACATGAATGTAGAAAAGTGATTAATAATTGAGAGAAAGGAGATGCCGTTCTGCCTCCTTCTCCCCTGGCATACAATACAATACAATACAAATTGGGTCGTTTTATACTTCTTCTTATCTTGATGTTTACCTAAGAATGTGTGGCCTAATTCTTTTTCTTTTTGTTTCTATGAGACTTCTACACTTCACCTTTTGATATTGGATCTTCAAGGCTCCAACATGACAGCATGTACATACAATACTTTTTGTTACTGGTTTTGTTCCAAGTAGTGCTTGCTTGCATGTGTTAGAGTATATCACGTTTAGGTTTATTTGGTAGTTTATAATTGTAATCCTAATCTATCTCTAGGAGGCTTCTTGTCCTCCAAGTTTTGTACTCCTTATAAGCAGCCCACCGTGGCTTAAGCAATACAACAAATATTTCGCAATCTTACATGGTATTAGAGCGTTTCGCTCCTCAGATTAGGGTTTAGCCACCACCACTTTCGCCACGCCGCCCCCGGCGAGATCGACTCCATAATATTTGCCGGGGGCATCGCATCTCGTAGCTAGCTTTTTCTCGATAAAAATAGATTTGTTTCATAATTTTAGCAATTTTCGTTTTTCCAATTAGATCTACTGTATTTCTTTAGCCACCAAATATCCAACTAGCCTTCTCACCGGTGCCCTTCACCAGATCGATTCATCAAGACTCGTATCATTGAACATGACAACTAGAGGCTGCATGCGTGTTGTGCATATGGCCGGACAAGGATGGATCAACTCGAAGCAAAGATGCATCTAGCTCCAGCTGCACCGGAAAATAGCTTACTTACTAAACTCTACTCAGAGGATGAGGTGAGAAAGGCGGTTTTCCAAATGAAACATAATAAAGCACCTGGACCTGACGACTTCCCGGCTGAGTTTTATCAGAATTTTTGGGATGTTATCAAGTCTGATTTATTACAACTGTTCGCATGTCTTCATGATGGACAGCTAGAGTTGTTTCGTCTCAATTTTGGTGAGACAATTTTATTACCTAAGGTTAATGAGGCTGAAAGGATTCAACAATACAGACCTATATGCCTCCTTAACGTTAGTTTTAAAATATTTACCAAAGTTGCTACGATTCGATTGAACAGTGGGCAGATCATGTGGTTCGTCCGTCTCAGATGGCATTTATGCAAGGTCGTAATATCCTGGATGGGGTGGCGATCTTACATGAAACAGTTCATGAACTACATAGGAAAAAGCTGAATGGGGTAATTCTTAAAATCGATTTTGAGAAAGCCTATGATAAAGTCAATTGGTCTTTTCTTCAGCAAACACTCAGAATGAAAGATTTTTCTTCTGAGTGGAGAGCGTTAATAGATAGCTTTGTTTCGGAGGAAGTGTAGCCATCAAAGTCAATGATGATACTGGCAAATTCTTCCAAACGAAAAAAGGTCTTAGACAAGGTGACCCGTTATCGACAATACTATTTAATATAGTGGCTGATATGTTGGCCATCTTGATCGAACGCGCAAAAGCTGAGGGCCAAATTGAAGGTGTGATTCCACATCTAGTCGATGGTGGGTTATCGATTCTTCAATATGCCGATGACACAATTCTTTTTATGGAACATGACATCGAAAAAGCTCGTAACTTAAAGCTGATTTTGTCAGCATTCGAGCAACTTTCGGGTCTTAAGATTAATTTCCATAAAAGTGAATTGTTCTGCTTCGGCGAGGCTCAAGAAAACACCGCCTTGTATGCTGAACTTTTCGGCTGTGAACAAGGTCAATTTCCTATCAACTATTTGGGTATTCCGATTCATTATCGGAGACTTACAAATGCTGAGTGGAAAAAGGTGGAGGAAAGACTTCAAATAAGACTAAATAGCTGGAAAGGCAAACTCCTATCCCTTGGTGGAAGATTGGTCCTCATAAATTCGGTACTAACAAACATGGTACTGTATATGATTTCATTCTTCCAACTACCTAAAGGAGTCTTAAAACGATTGGATTATTTCCGATCTAGATTCTTTTGGCAAGGGGATTGTGAGAAGAAAAAATATCGGCTGACTAAGTGGAGTGTGGTTTCCTGCCCTAAAGACCAAGGAGGGCTCGGAGTTCATGACCTTGAGGTTAAGAACATAGCTTTGCTGGGTAAATGGCTCTTCAAGCTTCTTTCTGAAGATGGAGTTTGGCAAACTCTCCTTAGGAGAAAGTATGTGGGAAATCAAGCCGTATCTCAGGTTCTTTGGAAGCCTGGCGATTCGCAATTCTGGGCAGGCCTGATGGCTACGAAGAAGTTCTTTTTCCACAAGGATCTTTCTCAATTAGGGATGGATCGGAAATTCGCTTTTGGGAGGATAAATGGCTAGGCCCATCCACTCTTAGAGAGCAATTTCCGGCTTTGTATGCGATTGTACGAAACAAGAGCGACACGATTGCTAAGGTGTTGGGTACCTCCCCACCAAATGTTTCGTTCAGGAGAAGTTTACTTGGAACAAGACAAGCATCTTGGAATGCCTTGCTCATCCGATTGGATTCCATCCATCTGTCGGAAGGTCCAGATAAATTTCGATGGAATCTTACGAAGAATGGTAAATTCTCGGTTGATTCCATGTATAGAGCATTAATCTTACCCGAAGTACCAGTCGATATTAAGGACAATAACAAAATTTGTAAGATGAAGATCCCGCTAAAAACTAAGGTGTTTGCGTGGTATCTCCGTCGAGGTGTAATTCTTACGAAAGATAACCTTGCCAAACGCAATTGGCATGGAAGTTAAAAGTGTGTCTTCTGTCAACACGACGAGACTATTACACACTTATTCTTTCAGTGCGAGTTCGCTAGGTCTATATGGTCAGCCATCCAGATAGGTTCTACCTTACATCCCCGACTTCTGTTGCAAAGATAAAGGGGTTGATCCTAGGTTTAAACTATTCAGTAGGGTGGGAGCGATTGCTGTTATTTGGTCGCTGTGGCTATGTAGAAATGACAAGTTTTTTAACGAAAAAATGCTTCTTTTATGCAGGTTATTCATCGATGTACAGCAATTCTTCGAGCTTGGTCGGTCCTGCAGCGTGTGGAGCACCGAGACTTGTTTTTGGAGGTGGCGTTACGTTTGGAGGCAGCGGCCAGGGAGTTATTTCCCGGCACGGATGACAACATAGTCTCCGGATTGATCTACCATCCTCTTAGGCGGCTTTACAATTTCTCATCATGATATGTAATCCGCCTTGTTTTATTTTCAGTTTGGGTACTCGTGAACTCGTGAATTTGTGGCTGTGTGCATCCTTGTTATGCAGAGGCCGGGTGTAATGCTTAAAACTCTTAAGTAATAAAATCCTTTATCTAAAAAAAAGCTCCAGCTGCACCGTATTGCGCGCCTACGCTGCCAAGTCGTCACGAAGCCAATCTACTCCGAGCCATCGACTTCGATATGTGGCGCGACATCCTCGGCCTCATGTACAACGCGGTGCTCGGTCTGATCAACCGATCTCGCGTCACGTCCCAAGTACGCGCCTCGCCGTCAACACAAGGGCTGCACCAACAACGCTCGTGGTCATCATCGCCGATAATTTTCTACATCAAGAATGTCCCCGACATCTACTACCTCGCCGGCAACTGTCTACACCAACAAACTACTACCACTACAGCTCAAACATCTTCAACAACCACCACACCGTCTTCGTCCACCACAAACCGCGCCGCCACAAATCGCGCCGCCAGAGTTGCAGTCTTTTTTTTTTTGCTAAATTTCTTTTTGCAACTTTTTCGTCTACTCCGACAACAACGGCGGAAAATCTGCTCTACGCACCGACCGATCGAAGATCTCCTCTGCTACTTCATCCGGCTCTGGCTCGCAAGGTTCATGGTGGTCCCTGTCTTCGCATGTCAGGTATTGACAACACCGGTGCCTGCCTTCGTCCCGGCACGCTCCCAAGTTTGGCAAGCTCGGCAAGGCGTGCCGCCTACCTTGTCTACACCAACTCTAGCAACGTCTACCTCAACTACCCCAACAACGGCAACATCAACCACAACTACAGCGCCCACAATTCGGCTACATCGCCATCGGCATCAAGGCCTATCACCTCGGCTCCCTCTCCAGTTCGCGAATTTGGATTGTGCTCCAGTCAGACCGTCTGCGACGCTCTAGCTGTTCGCGTGGGTGTTAGAGTATATCACGTTTAGTTTTATTTGGTAGTTTATAATTGTAATCCTAGTCTATCTCTAGGAGGCTTCTTGCCCTCCAAGTTGTGTACTCCTTATAAGCAGCCCACCGTGACTCAAGCAATACAACAAATATTCCGCAATCTTACAGCATGCTTGCCTTTTCAGTTCAGCAGACAAAGATTTCAGGTGTCCAATTTCAATCAGTGAATCCATGTTGCCTTCAAACGTCATGTTATCTTTGTTAGCTCCCAGTGTTGTGATAAAAAAAAATCTTCCCCAGGCCAGCTAAAGACCATCTTCAGTTTTTGAGTTTGACCCAGGTTGAGTTGCACTGTGGCCACACTTGTACGCGGCCGGAGGCTCCCCTGCTGGCGCGGTGTCTGAGGTCGTGGCCAGGCCATGGGAGTACCTCATGTACGTTAACGTCGGAACACCGCGGACCCGAGATGCTCGCGATCATCGACACCGGCAGGGACCTCATCTGGCTCAAATGCACCAGCGACACGTCCGTACCTCTGGCAGCAGCCGCCGGCGCCGTGTTCGATCTGTCCTGTGATAAGAGAATAAGAGACTCAGGAATAATACTGAAATAAGAGTTTAAGGGAAGTTATAATCCAAAAAATACTAAAATAAGAGTTAAAAGACTAGTGCAAATAAAAGAATAAGAGACAGATCAAATAAGACAGTCACCGAATTAAGAGACTGATTACAGTGTTTTGTACAAATAGCTTGTGATCTTCAAATCAGGGGGAGGGACCTTGGGAATCATGGTAATGAAAAGATTGGTCATAAATGAACAAAACTACATTAGAAATCATTATTTGAAGTGCAACTTCAAAAAAGCCAGGCAAAATTACAGTGCTCACAATAAAAAGGAAAAAAGGACAGTAGATAACTCACTTTTAACTTAGCCCAGCAAGTATCAGAGCAAGTCAGAGATCCCTCAGATGGAATACTGAATGAACCAGGCAAAATGAGACTTTTAGATCTCCAAATATCTTTGTTTGCGGACATGGTGTCTCCGAGAGAAACGTCACACGAATCCATGGCACTTGCCGACGCATCTGTCACGCTATCGGCAGTTGCAAAATTCATATAATGGTGGACCCGTGATACACAAGTTCATACATAAGTTCTAGATCAACTATCAACACAAGAAAGTAACATGGCATGAAAGCCCCAACTACATTTGAACCGCAACTATGAAGAAAGAATGTTTTTTTCATCTTGGACCATGGAATGGCACAACAAATAAACCACAACTACATTTGAGACCAATATTGCTACTCTACTGAACACGAAACAATGCTCACTCAAGTTTAGACTATCCAGGTGCTTAATTATGTGGCGAAGTTTGCTTGTGACAAGCGCGATCCTAAGTATAGTTTGTAAGCATCAGTTTCCAGAGAGGGAAGTTGCAAACTAAATCAAGTCATTAGAAGGTGTAACAATCAACAAAGATAGATAGGCGACGTTACCTACTCTTGTTGATGTCCCGCAATATTGCTGCAAAATACAAAGAAAATGAGGACTCAAATCTATTGACTGCTTTAGTCTCTAAATTTTCTGGGCCGTTAACTACCACTTGTAAGGCTGTTGTTAAGTGCCACTTGTAAGGCTGAAAATATTGTGCGCAAAGTCCACTGTTTTTCTTGACAGAAACAATAGAAAATTGTTTATTCTACAAAATAGAAAATGGAAAGATTATAACCAAAATTTGAAAGGAAGCGTTGCTTGGTTGAAGGGTAGAGAAACATAAGCTAAAACTTATTGCACCAGTGACAGTACTTGAAGTAATGCCATATCACTTCCCATCTTTTTTTTGTTTGAAAAATCAAAAGGTGAAAAAAGAAAATGATAAACCGGGGAATGGAAAACTAGAAAACCGAGATACTTAAAATTGAAAGACTAAAGAAAAGGGACAAAACAAAGAGTAACAGAAAACTGAAAAAGAAAGGCAAAGACTGAAGAAAATGATCAACTTGAGAAATTCAAATCAAAGGAATGATGACTGAGTTTTGAAATGCAAAAAAATGAGTGGCTAAAATTGAAAGACTAAACTGAATCTTCAGAGATCGAGAAGTGAGCGACGAAAGGCTGCGAGAATTAAGAAACAAGCTGAGGTACAAAGATCAACAAAACAACTGAATGACTAAGGTACTGAGTGAAATGCCAAATAATGAGTGGAATTAATGAGAGACTTAGGGAAATAAGAGAATGAGAGACGACAGACAATAATCAAATAAGAGACTGAGAGAATGATCAAATAAGAGAATGCTTATAACTAAGAAATGCCCCAAGGGAATTAAGTAATGATAGACTCAGGAAATGAGTGACTGAAGATAGTGAAAAATAATTAATGAAAACTGAGCAAATACTAGTACTAAGAGAATGAAGACTGAAGTTAATAAATTAATGAGAAACAGAGATACTCAAGTAATAAAATGAAAATTGAAGGTACTGAATTAGTGAGAAACTTAGGCAAGTGAAATATCAATATTGAGATACTGAAGTAATGAGTGAATGAAGACATGCCGAAGAAAATGAAAGACTGAAGAAATGCCAAAAAATGAAGTGATGAAATGAATGAAATAATGAGAGACTACCATGCACTTCTCCGAGCTCAACCTCCTCACCGGCAATGCTTCGCGTCACTTCGACATTAACGTGAACAGCGAGCTGTGGCGTCAAGCCTACCAGCCAGATTACCTCATCAGCGGCCACGTCTACAATGCCAAGCCAACTGAATACAGCCAGTTCAGCGTGTCCATCATTGCCCTTGCTAACTCAACACTGACTCCGATCATCAATGCCATCGAGCTGTTCTCCGTCATCTCCACCACCAACCATAGCACAGACGCACATGATGGTGTGCGCCCGATCTTGCACACAACAATACAGCTAATGCTTAAGCACATTATCTTTCAGGATGGTAATTGATTATTAGCTTCTCTTTGCCATGCATTAACAGCATCCTCCATCATGGCGATCAAGAACGATTACCAGGTGCACAAGAACTGGATGGGTGACCCTGCTTTCCCGACAGTATGACTTGGGTTGGCTTAAATTGCAGCTATGCCGCTTCCAAGCATCCAATAATTACAAGCGTGTAATCAACTCACATCTACACTTACTCATGTTGGCGCGCGACTTCACCATGGTAAAACTAACTCTCTTTGCTCTTTGTAGAAACCTGTCTTTCAATGGTCTCAATGGTGTTATATCGCCTGCTTTCGCAAATATCAAGAATCTCCAATACTTGTACGCTACATGATGACGTTGTCAAATTATTTTTCTTTATTTCTACTGACACGTATGGTGAATGAAAATAAGGATACCTATCTTGCAGGGATCTGTCGAACAATAACTTGATAGGTTCAATTCCAAATGAGCTTTCACAATTACCTTCATTGATGCTTCTGTATGTCCAATTTGGATACTAATTTCAAAATTTGTACATTCTCATCCCATGAATGCATTTTATTTTACTTATCTCAATATATATTTTTCGCCTATATGTAGAGATTTTTCAAACAACCAGCTCAATGGATCGATTCCATCTGAACTTGTCAAAAGAATCCAAGATGGATCCCTTATTCTAAGGTCCATTTCCTTGTTATTTCCATTTTATTTGAGCAATTAACATGTGTGATCTTCATAAATATAGATCAAATTTAATTAAACGCAGATGCATTTCACATATTTTGGTAGATATGGCAACAACCCAAACCTTATTTGCACCAGTAGCTCATGTAAGTCTGCAGCTCAGGGGAGAGGCAAGCGGGCCATCATCCTTGTTGCAATGTTGCCCTCATAATTGGGATCACGGTTATACTACTATCAGTTGGTATACTGCTGTTTTTTCTACAAAGGCGAAAAAAGCAAGGTGACCCTTCGACATGAATACAAGAATTCTCCAGTCCATTCCTAATTCTCCAGCTTTCACCAACAATTGTAATGTTAATTGTGGAACTCGTCGTCAATGAAGGATCAATAACCAACTCTTCAATGATGAAGAATAATAATATGGCGAGCTCTACCTCCAACAATGATGGAAATGAAGACAATTCACTACAACTTGAAAACCGTCAGTTCACATACAAGGAACTAGAGATGATGACCAAGAACTTCTAGCAAGTGCTCTGCCAGGGTGGATTCGGGTGTGTCTACCATGGCTTACTAGAGAATGGAATTCAAGTAGCAGTAAAGCTGCTATCGGACTCATCCGATCAAGGTTTCAAAGAGTTCCTTGTAGAGGTAACTTTTCATGCATGTTTCTATATAGAATTATGCGACATCAAATTTTGCTAAGCATGATCATTTATCTAGGCTCAAGTCTTAACACGGATTCATCACAAAAATCTTGTCACCATGATTGGATACTGCAAGGAAGGCGAGCACATGGCGCTAATTTATGAATACATGCCTGAAGGAAACCTACATGAGCACATTGCAGGTATCTAACTTACTTAGCGATATAGCTTCACTTTTTCTAAAAAGCGGAAAAGCCCCGACCTTTGAATCAATTGATACATATGGCCGCTTTATTGCATTACTAAGATCATGTTCAAAAAGTGTTACAGCTCATGGATCACATAAGATTAAGAGTTGTATCCATCTAGAAACAACCACTAACATGAAACACCTATGCATTAACATGATCAAATTATCAAGTTGCGAACCGCACTTGTTGTATAAATCCCATGCAACCATTTTCTTTCTTATGTATTTGACATTTTTGATTAGATGAATGTATTTGTGTTGTTAACCCAGTCTAGAATATGCTTTGTTTTAGCGTGTTGAGCCCAGTTGGACTCCTCCGCACGCCCTAGTTGATTAACTTTGCCTTTAACATTCCTCATAGCCTCGTTTCAAATGAGATTAGTGGGCATATACCTCCGCCTTCCAGCTTCGATGACTGATACAGCTTCATATTGTTGGAAAATAGTAAAGACTTGGGTTAATGGCTACATGTCTGCAATAGAAGTCTGCTAAATTCGTGGGGATATACCAATCAAAAGGCAAAATACCCGTTCCCAGAGCACACATCGCAAACGATAAGCGAAGGGTCAATTCTTGACTGGTAACTAGCGGCTCTGTGAGAAAAATCGCGTTGCAGTTTATATGGCTTGTAGGAGCGAAGTCCTGCATGCAGCAATGAGGATAAGAAGATAGCGCAACAAGTTGATTAGTAACCTACACTATCTGTCTGACACCAGATTATTTACTGAATTGTACGTGGTGGCAGTATTAGTAGTAGTATTAATTTACAGCTAAGACCCTTTGTATGAGCGAAGAGCTGAGAGTAGTAGTTTGAGTAACAAAGACGTAGAAATTTGCTTCGATCCCTTTTGCCTCTCCTTCAAAATGCTAAATTGCTGAGTAATATCTCTGTTTGGTGTTTGTGATCCAGCCTCTAGTTAACACATACTATTTTGATCACTAACAGCCAGTAGATTGTGCTGAGTAATATCTCTGTTTGGTGTTTGTGATCCAGCCTCTAGTTAACACATACTATTTTGATCACTAACAGCCAGTAGATTGTGCGCTCAAACGTTAACAACTAGGTTATGTTTATTTACGCATTGGTCTGACAGGTAAAGATAGAAACAGAGGATGTTTAAGCTGGAGACAAAGACTCCTAATTGCACTTGAGTCTTCACAAGGTACACTCTAAATATGCATGAAATGAGTTGTCCCCGACACTAAACATTCAGTGTTTTCAAAATGTTAAATTGCTGAGTAATGATGTGTAGGGCTGGAGTTCCTACACAAAAGTTGCAACCCGCCTCTCATCCACAGGGATGTTAAGGCCACCAACATCTTGCTCAACACAGCACTAGAGGCTAAGATTGCTGATTTTGGCTTGTCCAAGGCTTTCAATGTCAACAATATTGCGTATACATCAACGGCCACACTTGTCGGCACACCTGGATATGTTGATCCAGAGTATGTTGATCTCATCTACCACATTCATTTTTAAAATCGATCGATATGCATGCATTGCTCTGACTAGCTAGATACGTGTGTATAGGTATCAGGCAACAATGCAGCCCTCAACCAGCAGCGATGTGTTCAGTTTTGGTGTTGTGCTGCTAGAGCTGGTAACAGGGAAGCCGCCATTGTGCGTGACCCAGAGCCCGTCAGCCTCATCCGGTGGGCGCAGCGGCGGCTGTCTCGAGGGGACATTGAAGCTGTGGTGGACATGCGCATGCAAGGGGACTACAATGTGAACAGCGTTTGGAAGGCTGCGGAGATCGCTCTCAAGTGCACTGAGCTAGAGCCGCTACGGCGGCCTACTATGACCGAAGTAGTGGTGCAACTGCAGGAGTGCCTCGACCTCGAGGAGGACCGCATAGGTGTTAAAACAACCAATGAACTCTATACTGGAAGTAACACTAGGGTTGAGATGAATCAACAGAACTTTAAGAGGACGCCGACAATGGACGAAGGTCCAGCTGCACGATGAAGATTTGTTCTTTGCCATTGTAGTTCTTCGTTTCCTTTGAAGTTGTTTGGATGTCCCTAAACACGTTCTTCATTTGCCAAGATTGTAGCTAATTTATCTTTCATGTAAGACCACTATATCTACGTATTTTATCTTTATTTGAAGTTGTTTAATATAAAGTTGAAGTGTTTAGCAATCTCTGACACCAGGAATGCCTCAAGCTCGAGGAGGACCACATAGGTGTTAAAACAATCAAGGACCTCGAAGTAACACTAGGGTTGAGATGGATCAATAGAACTTTAAGAGGACACCGACAATGGACGAATGTCCAGCTGCATGATGACTTATTCTTTGCCAATGTAGTTCTTCGTTTTCTTTGAAGTTGTTTGGATGTCTAATAGCACGTTCTTTATTTGCCAAGATTGCAGCTAATTTATCTTTCATGTAAGACCACTGTATCTACGTATTATCAGTATTTGACTAAAACTTGAGGTAAGTACGTACTCAGAGTACGCTTCTAGCTGTGTAGCTAGGTAGAGCAATACTGTAATGCATTCTTCTTTAATTATTTGACCACACACCCTGAGCAACACCACGTCGCATGTCATGTTCTGGGAGTCACAGAATGCAATAGGTTTATCAGAGTATTATGGCGCCAACCGTTCTCGCAACCAAACATGTTTTTCTTGACCAATCCACACGCACCCTTCTAAGGCCAATAATTGGTTCGATTTACGCTGGTAGCTTTGGGCATGTGCCGAGATTCGGCACCGTTACGTTAAGACTAATCATAGTGGAGACTATCGTACACAAGAATTATGCATATGATACTATTCTATATATGTTATTACCTACATAACAAATAAATAGTAACACATAAACATGCACTTATTAGGTTACAGATTAGTCTTGATTTGAAAACCGTTATGTTACGGTTATGCCGCGCCTTGAAAACCATTATTACTGAGTGATACATTAGTTTTTTGCCAACATAATACCCCACTATGACTAATCTAAGCATTGCACGAAGCTTCTGAACCCATATAGTTAACGCAACGGTGGCAAACCCTGAGCTCAGTATCGCTGGAATGACAAGAATCAATGATAACACTGAGCTGAACTGCGTCCAGGCTTTGACAAGTTCATAGGTCCGCCACCGGCAAGGAAGATTTTCTTGGCATAAATTGTCCCTTATCAATGTGAGAATGTGACACCCGGATTTAACAACTAGAGCACTGGTTTTCGCCCAAGGTTTTGAGACGTTGCTTACAATATATTTAATGTTCATCTGCAAGTTACAAACGTATTCAGGAGGATTCCTTGTCTGACTAGGTCCAGACAATTACTGCAGAATGGACCATACCATTGTGCACATAATTTCTTGATTACGCGATGTCTGTTAGAAGATGCATGGGATCATGGAAGCCATGCATATGCATTATTGCAGAGTGGACACTACTATTGTGCGTGGAAAATATCGCGTGTTCCATTATTATCATTGTCTCTCACTCTCCTTTATTTATATACTTTGTTCTAAATGGCGTTTTGAAAATAATTCGGCCACATCCTGTCATTGGACTTCCGCCAAGCACATGCTAATTAAGGTTCTTAGCTGGACTCCAACGACTCCGTCGTCTATTAGCCAGTGTGGTGTGCACTAGACAATATTTGTAGGAAAAGTTGCCAAGTCCTTGGAGTCCAGCCAAGAACGTTGGCATGTTATCAAATATAGAAGAAATAGGTTTTTGCCCCGCTATATTAATATAGCAACCACCCGATACAACAATGAGGCCACAGCTGGGGCAAACAGCTATATCTTCGGCTACATTGCGTACATGTTCGCTTACATTTCGAATTAGGGTTGTACTAGTTAGTGGATAGTTACGGGTAGTTTTCGAGTGAACTGTTATATCTTCGGCCTTCTATATAATAAGGCGGCATCACATGATGTAATGTATGACGACTTGATAGTAATAGACACGCAAGAGGCAGTCGGCGGCTTGTGCCAACACCTGGGACGACCAGATGTTGCTGTATAAGAGGGGCTGAGCGCTCGTAATTATGCCCCATAGATATATGTGAGTTCACTGAACCAGGTTAACAAACCTTGATTTTGTCATCTTGCTGCGATTCCTTGGTTCTCGGTAGAACGGCTATGTGCCTATCACGGTAGCATATTCCATTCAGAATTATGATCGGCGAATCACAACTTGTCGCTAGGGCATCAACAAGTAGGTAAGACGTGCGACTACTAGTCACGAATAGTCAAAGTGTTTGGTTTGCCGCTGAGTACCGACAAATACACTAGTCGGTTCGACTAGTCATGAATTATCGAGCGACACTTAATAATTGATGCCATTGCGCTCGGCGAGTCTCTAGGGCCAGAAATGGTCAAAAGTTTGGCACAACCTAAAAGTCTGGTCTCTTGCCTTTATCCATTTGTTGCTATATTGGTGTTGGAAGGATCTTGTATACCGCATTTCATTTAATTCTAGAACACGTCGTCTCATCAACGATGGGTTTAGTTTGTTTCTTCAAGACTAAATTGAAGATTGGCCATGCTATCGTGGCCATGTTCGCCAAAACGAATGAATCAAATGAAAGTGGGTGTTGAGCTGCGTAGTGTATAGATGCTAGTTAATGATAAAGACTAATAGATTACCATCTGTATGTTCGTTTTTATTTTTGAAAAGGTGAACTAAAGCTTGGCTTCTAGACCAAAACGATTAACACACAACCTTCTTATTGCAAAATTCAGGATGGTACAAAGTAGATAAATCCAAAACCACATGCCTTTGGAGAATAATTAACTACACCAGGCTACCACTATATAAAAAACTTTTAGTCAAAATAAGTAGAAAAATCAGACGTGGATCGATGATGAAGAGTCCAACCTAAGACCGAGTTGGGATTTTCATCGTCAAAGACTAGTTTCGACTCACCAGTACTCTAAGCAAGGACGCGACACAATGGCGCGCCAACATTACCAAAAACGTTGCCTACAAATTGAAGTGTGCAAACTCGATGTAGATACTTTACATATACCCCTTGTTTCTACTTAGATGGCATTCTTCAAAATGACATAAGTGTGCGTGAAATATAATATACGTGCGTTGATCGCCAAAGGTGAGGTGTTCCACGTGAATTTGCCGGCGACACTGATGGCACAGACCATCCAACGGAGTACGATCGATGGGACGCCCATGACGACTTGGTAGCACAGGTCGGAAGACCTCGTCAGAATATTTCATGCATAAATACAGGTGCAGGCCCAAATGCAGGTTGGCATCAGAGGTCTCCAATGGCGAGCCTTTCCCAGAGCGTTCCTCAGGAGCTAACCTCCGGCTCCGCCCATCCGCACACGCTTACACGGCTGCATACCGGCGGCGCAGTATTCAGTTGCCATGGCTGCAAGCAGCTCGGCGCAGACAACGCCATGTACCGGTGCCACCCGTGCAGCTTGGACTTCCACATACCGTGCGCGCTAGCGCAGTCCACCATCGCACACCGTCGCTTCGGCGGCTGCGCTTTCACCTTCCTCACCAGTCCGGGCGCCGGCAGCAGCAGGATCTGCGACGCATGCGGCGAAGATGTACTCGGCTTCCTGTACCAGAGTCATGGAGGCGAGCTGGACCTCCATCCCTGCTGCGCTTCCCTCAGGGAGAGCATTGTCTACAATGGCCTCGAGCTCCACCTCTGCACCCAGCAGCCGGGCGGTGCCTGCGACCTGTGCGGCCAGGACAAGAACGGGCCGCGCGGCAAGTTCTGGACCTACGCCTCCTTCCAAGGCAACGGCGGCGTTGTGAGCACGCACGTCGCGTGCCTCTTGTATGGCGACAAGAATCGTCACCCTGGACATGGTACTGGTAGGTTCTTCTCAAAGTGCTTCCTTCCGATTTGGCACGAATGACAAACTCCATTGCTGAACCTGCATGCAGGAGTTACCCGTTCCATTTCCAGCTCCTCTTCTACTCAGACGGCGGCTCCCAGCCCCGGCCCCAGCCCGAGTCAGATGGCGACCATCGGCGGGGGTGTCGTTCCCGCGTTCCAGGCCATCAATACTTTCTACAGCTTTGGCAAGAATGTGGCACACTTCCTTAGCGTCATCAACTCTGAGGACTCCACGGACACTCTCGAGTGATTACTCAAGCTGGCAAGTAACAAAAAGCTAGCTAGTACAGTGCAGATCCACGTACTACTTGTCTCTCTTATACTCTATATATGCACAAATCCTAAAAAAAAGTGCTCGATCGATCGCCTGTATCCATCGAGCTCAACCGCTGAAAAGTCCATCAGCAGTAAGTTTGTAATTAATCTGTATTTTTAATTCCGCCTCAACTCGTACCAAGCTCGATCGGTAGTCACACATTGAGCTACCATGTCGAGTATCCCGGCCCTGTGTAATTTTAATCGACGACCATGCATGCATGCTTATATATATGCCCCTTTTGTCCACATACAAGATCGCCCGGCGGAACGATTATGAGAAATCTTTCCACTTAATTAATACGGTCGGGAGCCCTCTCGTTTACTTCGGCATAATGCAACATTTTGTCCACTTAGACGAGGCCAAAGAACAAAGCAAGTTAAAAACAAAGCGTATTTGGGTAACCTTTTTTTTAGACATAAGGCACGTGGCCAGCTTTATAACTTAATAAAGCCAAGAATGGCAGAGTACAAGACACGACTGCTTGTAATATTTCTATCATCGGTAGAAATAGTTGTATCTCAGCTACCATCGTCGGCTTGTAATATTTTGATTGGATTTTGCTAGAGGCCGAGTGGGATTCCTGCTGTATATTTTGTTATATGAAATGGTTTTGGGTAGCTTAGTTAGCTGCCTAGCTTGGTGGCATCCTGCCTATACCAGAGGTAACCCTCACCTATTCTTACTTCTACCTTTACAAGAGAAACCCCTGCTTATATGTTTCTCTACAGTTTTGGCAGTTTTTGCTTGTCATCGTATTACACCGCACTGAAGATCACGGCGACACCTGATGGACCTACAGGTGAATATCTTTTCTTTTTGAGGGAATCTTGTAAAACAAATGGCCTCAAATAAAAAAGGGCCACGCTCACGGATTCCTCAAAAGATAATGCAAATCCCAGCCCTGGGCCCGCACCGGTCGTTGAAATGTTTGCAGAGCTCCCTCGGGAGAGTGGCCTTGCAATTCTGGCGAGACGAGTCCAACTGTTTTGGTCTCAGACTCATTGAATTATTCGCTGAGAATGCCATGGTTCTCGAAGAATTGCATGTCGACCAAAAGTTGTGCGAGCACATAAACCATAAGACTGAATGGTGGAACTCAAAAAGGAGAAAGTCAGGAGCGACATGTTTTGTGGTTTTACCTTTTAAGAGGTGAATGCACAGAACTTGAATTTTAGTGAGTATACTCTAGTTCTACAGGAGGGAAATTTTGGGCTGAAATGTGCTGGTATATCTTGGCTTCATGGGTAGCCCTAACGTGTAAAGTTTAAGGTCGAATAAATAACGTATAAATGCGCTGGTATATTTTGGCGTGAGTATGTATCTTCTATTGAATTGATGCACTAGCCAATTATCCCAAAAGTCCGAACTGATGGAAAGGGCTAGGCTTTATATTTTAACACTCCCCCTCACGTCTAGGCTGGACAATCGGTAAGACCTTAGACGTGGAGTAGCAGGGAGGGCGCAACTATTTTTATATTAAATAGCGCGTTAGCCGGGGCTTGAACTTGAGACCTCCTGGCTCTGATACCATATTGAATTGATGCACTAGCCAATTATCCCAAAAGTCCGAACTGATGGAAAGGGCTAAGCTTTATATTTTAACATCTTCTGCTGTTTCTTTTTGCGGGTTGCTGTTATTTGTGGAACATGAATGAAACTTCCAAATTGCAGGTGCCAGATTTTATATAGAAGCTGATCCACTATGGAATTATGCATCGCAATCGTTAGACAATATGATGATCTGCTGTGGAAATCGAGATAAACTTGACGCAAACAATTCAGTGTTCATTCCTACTCCGTAACTGACAAGTGCGACACCATGGTCTGCATTTTTTCGAACAGGATAAATAACTCACCATCTAATTAACTTCATTTAAACATGATACATTTTACATTGTTGAAATCCGAATAAACTAGAATATATTCGCGAAGAAAAGGTACCACCATTTTTTTTTCCAGTCACATCTTTGCCGGGTGCCACACTCGGCGAAATGCACGCATTGCCGCGGAAAGGTGGGACCCAATCGCAGGCACCCCGTGGTCATCCATTTCGCCGAGATCAGCTCGTTGCCGAGTGTTTTTGAGGGTCTTTCCCGAGATTTTTCTCTTCGCCGAGATCTTTATCGACGAAGTGCCGGCGAATGTGATGTTTGCCGAGTGGTCTCGGCTTTGCCGCCGAGACCACTCGGCAGAGAGTGATTTTCCAGTAGTGAATAGTTGCTAAAACTAATACACATTATGACGATCTATATTGCTCCAGTACCCAACTAAGTTCAAATTCTTCCTAGCGATCTCAAATACTGGGCAGTGTTTAGTAGTAAACTAGAATACACTTTTGTTCAAATTTAAAATATTTTTGGAAAATCGTATGAAACTCATTCACATGACCGTAATCCCCATAAGCTATTGAGCCCGACTCAAAATAATCCTACATTATAAATCTTTAAGGTACCTTCAACCGGTGCTTTGTGCATCGAGAATGCATGACTTACCCATTGCTATCTGATTCAGTAATTGTAGCGTATTAATGAATAATGAGATATAAGACATGCAACATCAGAAATGACTAAACACGCTATAACTTTTGTTTTAAATAAAACAATACGGTGTAATCCTAGTATATCCATAAAACAAACAAATGCCTAGATATATATATAGTGGTCTTACATGAAAGAAAAATAAACTGCAATCCCGACAAACAAAGAACACGTGTTTAAAGACATCTGACAACTTTGAAGTAAACGAAGAACTGCATTGGCAAAGAACAAGTCGATCTTCATCGTGCAGCTGGTCCATTGTCCATTGTTGGAGCACTATTATAGCTTTGCTGATCCATTTCAAAACTATTGTTGCTTCCACTGTGGAGATCATTGGTTGTTTCAACACCTATGTGGCCCTCCGTGAGATGGAGGCACTCCTGGAGCTGTACCACCACTTCGGTCATAGTAGGTCGCTGTAGCGACTCTAGCTCCGTGCACTTGAGAGCGACCTCCGCAGCCTTCCACACGCTGTTAACATCGTAGTCCCCTTGCATGCGCGCGTCCATCACGGCTTCAATGTCCCCTCGAGATAGTCGCAGTTGTGCCCATCGGGTTAGTCTGATCGGCTCGGGGTCATGCACGATGGCCGGCTTCCCTGTTATCAGCTCTAGCAGCACAACACCAAAGCTGTACACGTCGCTTCTGGTTGAGGGCTGCATTGTTTCCTGATACCTGTAGACATATACATGTCTAGTTAAAAACATGTCATTCATATTGATTGATTTTAAAATGAAAGTGGAAGCTGAGATCAACATACTCTGGATCAACATATCCAGGTGTGCCCACAAGTGTGAAGGTTGATGCATTAGCATAAGTGTTGATACTAAAAGCCTTGGACATGCCAAAATCAGCAAGCTTAGCCTCTAGTGCTGTGTTGAGCAAGACGTTGGTGGCCTTAACATCCCGGTGGATAAGAGGCGGATTGCAACCTTTGTGTAGGTACTCCAGCCCTGCACATCGTTGATCAGACTTTTCTTAACATTCTGAAAAGACCAAATGTGTAGCTTTGCAGACAACTCTGTTCAAACCGTTACCTTGCGAAGATTCAAGTGCAATTCGGAGTCTTTGTCTCCAGGTTAAACATCGTCCATTACTATCTTTACCTGCAGCCGTATAAATTTCAGACCAATTGTAAATAAACGTAACACACTTGTCACTCGGAACATTGAAGGGCACACAATATACTTTTAGGTAGTAATCAAAATTTCCAGGTGTTTGTTACTCAAACTACTACTCTCAGCTCTTGGCTCAAAGTACTACCAGCTTACAATCTTTTTTTTTTGAAAAGGAGGATAATCCCTGGATTTATTAAAATACAGGCAAAGCTAGGCAACTATCAGAAGTTACTTCTGAATTTGCTGTTGCGCCTTGTTCTTAGTTTCTTACCCTAACTGCTCCATGCAGGACTTCGCTCCTACGTGACATCTCAATTGGATCAATGGACTTACTATAGAAGGTCAACCATTTATCATGGAGAAATTTGCAAAAACGCACCACATTTGGGACTAGGGTTTAAAAAACAACCACTTTCCAAAATTTGGTGTTCCATCTAATTTTTGCAGAAAGCACTAATCTATCAATTTTGATGAGCTAGCGGTGTTCTGACCAGATGGACCCCCTATCAGGATTACATGTCTCAGGGCTCATTTGGTAACTGGAATCCCGGGGGGATCCTGGCCTTTTCCCGTGGTGTATTTTCCCCTAGCCCGGAGGTCGGGAACAGAATCCGGAGTTTTACACATGATTCCTCTGATTCCCGGCCGGGATTATTTTCCCTGGGTATTTCTCCCCCTGCAACCAAATGAGCCCTCACAATAACGGCCAGTGGAAAACGACCGTCAGTGGCCTTTTTCTCTATTCCTTGTTTTTCTTTCACTTTTCCTTACTTTTTTCTATTCCATTTTCACCTGACAGCCGCCTCAAGGGACAAACTGTACTAAGAGCGGCGGCAGCTATCGCCGCCCGCTCCAGCGATGTATTCCGCCAGCCCTGTTCAGAGCCTTCATCCTGACAGCACAACGAGGGAGGATGGGCACATCGGCTAAGCTGGGCCGGTCACGGCCGACCTGGGGGGCAGAAGGCGCTGGTGGTCGGCGCTTGATCTGAAGGGGAAAGCTCAGCTTGGCATGGCCATGGAGGAGGGGTAAGGGGTTGTCTACTAGTTTCACCTCCTATGTGTACCGCCGCTGCCGCGGGTCCTGACGTTGCGCCAGCCGCGAGAAGGGTGGTGCTGCTCGGCGGCGACTAGGGTACACGCGCGGAATAACACTGATGCGCCAGCACTGGGCTCGGCCACGAGTAAGGAACACACGTGTAAGAACATCGGTGCGCCAGCACTCGGCTCGGCTTGAGGAGAGATTCAAGGGCCAGGAGGGGGTTTGGGATGAAGAAGCTAAGCTGACTTGTGATCCGCGCCGATAATTGGAGGGCCCTATGTCTATTTTAACTGCTTGGTGAAACGGTGTGATAATTCCGCCACACCTCATCTCTTTAAGTGGATCCCACCAATTAGAAACGGGGTGAATTAGTTTTTATGTTTTGCAAATATTGGGAAGTGGTGGTTTTTGAAACCCTACACCCCAAATGTTGTGGTTTTTTCGCAATTTTCTCTCTATCTTTAAAAGATTTTGTAGTCTCCTTATGTGTAATTTGGAGGTAGGTAGGGTCCAAATTAAAAAAATGAACAATTTACATATTCTGTGTAGATGAAGTGAAAAATAAAGCACTCTTCCAGAAATTCCTATTGTTCCATCTTCCTCTCAGGACAGCAATTCTGCGCCGGTGATTAATCCCAAATCCACCGACAAAATTCAAACTTCTATCTATGAACTACTCATTCAGACCCATGTTAGTAGCCAATCCATCTATCTTTAAAAGTCAAACTATTTCACATTTTGACCTAATTTATACAAAAAATATATCAGCATTAAGGCACAACATAGGTATATTATGAAATATATTTCATGATGAATTTAGTAATATCAATTTTGTGCAATAAATATTGGTGTTTCTTTATGAACTCGGTAAAATGTAAGAAACTTTTACTTCTAAAAAATCGATTGACAACTAATTTAGTATGAAGACAGTAGCTTGTTCATAGTGACGAAACACAACGTATGTTGGGCAACCACTAACTATATTACTAGCACATGCTAGCTATACTGCTCATGTATAAACTCCTTATCACACTGAGAAGGTGCATAGGCACAATTACGCACCATTCTCACGGGTACAATCAATGGCATCACGTTTGCATGTGTGCACCATGTACCAAAGTATTTGCTATTTTCCAGGAATATGAAGCTATATGGCTAAACCGGTTAGATATACCTGCAATGAGTTCCTGTAGGTTTCCTTCGGGCATGTATTCATAAACTAGTGCCATGTGCTCTCCTTCCTTGCAGTATCCAATCATGGTGACAAGATTTTTGTGATGAATTCGAGTTAAAACCTGAGCCTGGATAAATGATCATGCTTAGCAAAATTTCTTGTGGCGTATATATTTCTATGTAGAAACATGCATGAAACTTTACCTCTACGAGGAACTCCCTGACACCTTGGTCTGATGAATGTGACCGTAGCTTTACCGCTACTTGAATTCCATTCTCTAGGAAACCATGGTAGACACACCCGAATCCACCCTGGCCAAGCACTTGCCGGAAGTTCTTGGTTATCATCTCTAGTTCCTTGTATGTGAACCGACGGTTTTCAAGTGGTAGTGAACTTTCCGTGTATCCATCATTGTTCGAGGTCGAGCTCGCCATCTCACTATTCTTCATCTTTGAAGAGTTGGATATTGATCCTTTATTGACGATGAGTTCCACAAGTAACATTAGAATTGGTGGTCACATGTGGGGAATTAAGAATGAACTGGAGAATACTTGTGCTCATGCGCCAAATACTCACCTTGCATTTTTCGTCTTCGCAAGAAAAATAGCAGTACCCCCACTGATAGTACTACGACAACCATAATCACAATTACGAGGACAACAACGATGATGGTCCGCTTGCTTTTCCTATGACAAGAGCTACTGGTGCAAAGGTTTGGGTTGCTGCCATATCTACCAAAGTATGTGAAATGGATATGTGTTTAATCAAACTGTAGTATATTCTGGAACACCACACATACATGTTAACTGGAAAAATTAAATTGAAATAACAGGGAAAAGGACCTTAGAGCCAGGGATCCATCTTGGCTTCTTTTGAGAAGACCAGATGGAATCGATCCAGTGAGCTGGTTGTTTGACAAATCTCTATAAATAGAAGAGGAAAAATACTGTTGACGTAAGTAAAAAGTAATGGATGAGATGAAATTGTGTAAGACTTGAAATAAGTGGCCAAATTACACGTACACAAGCATCAATGAAGGTAACTGTGAAAGCTCATCAGGAATTGAACCTACCAAGTTATTGTTCGATAGATCCCTGCAAGATATATATATAGATTGTTATTTTCTTTCAGCGTATGTTTCAACAAAAAAGTAAGGAAAAATAATGGTCCAATCTAACGTACAAGTATTGGAGATTCTTCATAGTTGTGAAAGAAGCGGATATAACACCACTGAGACCACTGAAGGACATGTTTCTGCAAAGAGCAAAGTAAGTTATTTTTACGACAAGTAGTGGCTAACATATGTAAGAGTAGATGTGCCAGCATAATTACACGCTTCTGATTATCGGATGCTTGGAAACGGCATAGCTGCAATTTAAGCCATCCCAGGCCAGACTGTCAGGAAAGCACGGGTCCCCCATCCAGTTCTTTTGCACCTGGTAATTTTTCTTGATCGCCATGATGGCGGATGCTGTTAATTAATGGCAGATATAAGCTAATTAGTATCAGTAACAAGCCTGAATGATAAATAATGTGCTTAAGCATGATCGCACCATCCTGTGCGTCCGTGCCAAGGTTGGTGATCGACATGATAGAGAACAACTCGAAAGCATTGATGATCGGAGGCAAGGTTGAGTTAGCAATGACACTGATGGAGACGAAGTAGTCGCTGTATTCCGCTGGCTCAGAGTAGACGCTGCTGCTTTCGAGGTAACTTGGCTCGTAGGCTTGGCCTGATGGCAACAACTCGCCGTTCACGGTGATGTTGAATTGGCGCAAAACATGGATGGGGAGGCGTTCCAGCTCGGAGAAGTGCATGATCGATATGTAACGCTGCGGCGTGTGGTTAATCGGACTTGCTGGAAGCCAGAAGCCAAACCCTATGTTGCTCTTGGCGACGAGTGGCGTGATGGCCGTCTGCATCACAGCCGTTGGCGCCTCCGAGATTTCATCGCCATTTGTCATCTTCATTTTAGTTTCTCTCGTAGACCAAAGCTCCGGTTCGACGAAAGGGAACCACATTCGGTCGTGCACATCATCAGGATACCTGTTCAACAATTAAAGGCAAAAGCTAAGAAGAAGCGCCGCATGTCCAAACCCTCCGTGCAGCAGCTAGTTTGCAGGTGTTTTTCGTATAGGAGGAGAGTTCATGCATGCACATACCACCTCATGGGTGGCATCATCATTTTAGTTGCAAAATTCAGAAATTCAAAATGATCTATCTTCTAAATCGTTATTTAGATTAGTGATCAGTTTAGACGGCTAACTTCGTCTCGACAACCATTCAAAACTAGATCTCGTGTTAATATGCTTGGACGATTTTTTCACACCAGTTACAAGATTATGATAATTGTACGTGGTTAATTATCAGAGATATATTCATAAGTTATTGGACATTGCGACACAGCTATATATCGGGTGTGCGATTTGTTTTTGTCACACCGTTACGAGATTACAAAACTATGATTACCACGTTAACAGTGAACAGATAACAAAATAATTGTACATGGTTATGAGAAAAAATTTATACGTTTCTAAATATTTGCAATGATAAGTATACCTAGATAGGAAGAGTTCAATAATCATTTTGCATGAGTCTAAAATAGAGAGACCACACTAAGCCACATCGTCTAAATTATTTCCGGTTGTTAGATCTGAAATTTAGGGTTATGATTTTATAAAGAATATTCATACTCTCACGAAAAAGGTAAATCATAAGGTCATTAATAATTAACGTGTCAATGTACCTCACTCATTAGATCTCAATATTCATCGGCATTAAGGGCACGCCTGTTTTCCAATTGTTGTTTTCCCCGTCTCTCGCACGCGATCGCCGAGAGAGATTCATCTCCGGCTACGCTGCGAGCCTGTGACCTCCAGACGCTCACTAGCTGCTACGTGGTTCCGGCCGCCTCCTCCCCTCTATCAGCTCGCCCCCCGCTCGAGCTTCACATCCGTCAGTGCCGCACCTACCGGCGACCTCCTCTTTGGTGTCGCAACCACGGTCTACTGCAGTCTAGGCGCCGCCAAGGCCATACGTCGCCGTGTCCGTATTCTCCAGGCGGCGCCATGGAGGGATAGCTTGGATGAGCTTGGAGGCTCTCTATGGATGGAGAGCTCGTCACACACCGTCGGATTCGAAGAACACGACGTCCATGGTCGGATTGGTAGGGATTCTCACCCGATCCAGTCCGATTGACATCTCGCGTAGCGGATTCGTGGCCGGCAAGGTCGAATCGTCCATGAGCGTGCCTCCATATTGGCGATGTCAAAGAAGGTCAGTTTTGGGGTTTTATTGATTGTTGCATATAGTGTACAATTATTTTTGTTGCAGTTTGCTACATGTGTGCACCAATTTTGTTGTGTAAGCGCGGCAAAAATGCTACAATGACTTATGTGTATATTCTACACAGAGATTGCACTAATGTTTCATATGTGTTCCTATAGTGTTGGACACAAATGTAGGATATGTTGGTTTTTTGTGTTACAATCGACGGCAGTTTTTCAACCGTTTTTGTGTGAACAATGGGGATTTGTTGCAAACGTTATTGACTTATGCTACATTGATATGTCTAAAATGTTACAATATTTTTTGCTACACGTCGCAAGATTTTTACATATTCGTGAAATTTTTCTCCACATGCTACATGCATACAAGAAAATGTTTTCGTTCAGAAGATTTTGCTACACTGATCGGAGACAGATTTTTCTGAAATTTGTTTTGCTGCATACGATGTTGCATACATTTCGAAAAATGCTACACGTGATACATTTTACTGCATAGATCGGACGCACGGGGCGATTTAAATGGATAGGACCGTGCGGAAGGCGGCTGTAGCAAAGCATTGTTACAACCGATCGTAGGCTAGCACTTGCTTAATTGAATGTGTCAATATACCTTATCCATTACATCTCAGTAATTCCGGATTAACATTTGAGTTACTTTAATTTGAAAAAAATACACACCTGTGTGCCCTAATATTTTTCCTGCCTATACTAATTTTCTTCGTACGTGACTCCATGTTGCCATAACTAACGCGTCTCTCGCACGCCATGGCCGGCCAACATCGATTGACAACAACTGTCAAACAGCACTGTTGCTATATATGGCTATACTGACGACTGAGCACTACTTACGCCCAGTCATGCTGCAAACAGGATCGAAGCAACAGCTAGCTATCTCGAGATGAAAGCATAAATAAATCAAGTCGAGTCCATGCATAAATATTATCTTCGGGTATGATATGCGCCCCATTATTTTGTCAAGTTTTGATTTTGCAGTTTACAATGTGATTCTATTTTTTATATAGCACTTTGCATTCAGGTTTGGAGTTATATGGCCAAAATAACTCTTTATTTTAAGATATGTTTAGTCTCTAAAATGCAGATCTATTTGTGTCGGCTGGCAACTATGGGCTGCCTGCGTGGAGCAACTTGTGTGAATCTAGGGTGATTATCCAACCAATTACCTACCCTTTCGTTCAGAAATAGAAGATGTACTAGCCAGAACATGCGCGGTATGAAATTGGTTTAACTTTGACTATCATATGTACTAGAATAATGTATTTTCGACAAGTGAAATAGTACCACTAGATTTTTAATTAAAAAAATCGGTATAACTATAATTTTACATATTTTAATATAGTTTTAATATTCTCAATCGAATGAGCATTAAGTTATATCACATTCAACTCCGGTACCGTCGAATTCCCTGATTCATGCACCCTGTGAGTTGCACGTGGGTTGCGACTGAATAAGGTTCAAGCGGTAAAAAATATATTTAAATGGTAAAATAATATTTCACATTGCATGAAGTCGTGGGATGACATCACTCGAACGAGAATTAAGCTAATTCTCTTCTCTGTTGAAGTAGAATGTCTGGCCTATGTTAATATTGATGAAAAAATACGCAATAGTGTTTGAAATATTATTTACCAACCTTACTGGACTTCTAGTTTTACATGTTTAAATATTTTCATGCATGTTCAGCTTCAAAGTCACTCAGAATAAAATAAATGTATGGTTACTGTCCAAAATACATGCAATCTAGTGTTCACAGACAACTATGGGTTGCATTGCTTGTGTCAAGAAAACTTGATGGATCTCAGGCAATTATCTAATTAATTACATAATACTCTCTATTTGTGGAAATAGATAATGTACTAGGATGCATGTGGTAAGAAATTTGTTTAACTTTGACTATCACATATACAAGAAATAATTTAATCTGGTCAAGTGAAATAATATCAATAGATATTTAGTCAGAACTCGGAAGTATTTCATGAACAACAATAATTACATGGTTTCATGTTAACGAACAAAATATGTATTGGTGTTTTCAATACTATGTTGCGCACTTATACCACACTTCCAATATAACCTTTTTAAATACTATGGTATATGTTCTACTTCAAATATATTAATAAACAATACAATGTCTGCTAAAATAGCAGTTCAACGCAAGACATTGTTTGATATAGAATTTCCTAGATAGCTTTTACCATTAGTTAAATATTTATTGTTTAAGTAGTAATTCCTTGATATAAAAATTTGAATTATTGCATAATTTTAATATTTTATTTGGGATTAGCTTGCTTACGTTTATATTTACAATTTTCTTGAATTTTCTCCATCATGGAGAGATAGAAAAGGAGGGTCATCGTAACTGCGTAGTAATAAGATACAAAAGGCACGGATTACATGTCTTAAATTTCTTATAAAATGCACCATTTCTTCAGTGAGAAAATTCGAAAAAAATAATTTCCCATATTGAAGAAGATGTCCTTGCAAACATTTCATTTAGGAGAGAATATGATTTTTTTTGCCAGATTAAAGATGATTCTCTGGCATTTCAAGGGCCATTGTGCTAGTTCTACACAAAGTTGTATCATGCATACTTACGTTGATTCAGAATGACGTACATAAACGTAATAACCAAGTTATTGTAATCTAATAAGTTATATAATATTATGATAACAGCTGCCGAAAAAAGTTCTAAAAATAAGGCAACATGGGATCTAGATTCGTCGACCTCGACTCGACTAAGTCAATGGGGGAAACAGATATTTAATCGTAACAGAGATAAATGTTTTTTAAATTTAAGTATTCAGATGAATCTTATATGACGTCATTGGTTACGGCCGCGTGGGATTGGTTATGTTGCGGCGCCGCCGAGTAGAGCAGTCCATTAATTCATCAATTGTGTTTCCTGATTGCGATGTAAAAAATAACCAAGAATTAATCTCAATATGTTCACTGACCTGATGTAACGGGTGTTTAAATCAGACGGTCCGAAGTTGAGCCTGTAGACCAGGACTAGGCCGTTCGTCTCGTTGGCCTGCGGGTAGAGCGTGTTGCCTAGCGGTCTCAGATCCAGGCCGTTGATGAAGGGTGTGCCAAGACCCGTGTTCACCAAGCAAACCTGCACGAAATTGTCCTGCATGACAAGGATGGACAAATTATCCGTGATGTTCAGCGTCGTCCAAAAGTTGACGCCGACGTACAGGTCAAAGGAGATGGAGGCCACGGCACGTTGGGTCCTATGCTTCTTCTTCATCAAAGAGGCGGTTCTTGTTCAACTTTTTTTTACACCGAATTAGACTTATGTTTTCCACCGAATTGCTAAAAGCTGGGCCTGCTTCTGTACCGTGAACAAAGAAGCCGGGGATGGAGACTACATTCTTGCATCCTGTAAGTACTACGATCGTTGCCGGCATGCTTTTGAAGCCGAGCTGTTGGCGTTCAGAGAAGGCATTGATGTGGCCTTAAAATACACGGCACAGCCTTTGGTGCTACAAACAGACTGTGCAAACATTGCAAAGATGCTGAAAGAGAAGGGACAAGATAGGTCATATATGGGACATTTAGTAAATGAATTGAAGGAGATTTTAGGGGAAAAGTAGGGAGCTTGTTGTCGTCTAGCTTATATTTCGAGAGCGGAGCACCGGACCGACTTGTGGTTGCAGGATGCCCCTGATGCTCTGGTAGACCTGATGGCTGCTGATTGTAATCCTGTTATTGAGTAATAAAGCTCCTATTTCCAGCGCAAAAAAAAATCTCTCTCAACTCTTAGATCAAATCATACTAGTCTGCATGTTTTAGGACAAGTATAAGGCACCGTAAAAGACGGCAAATAAAAACATCAATGATGTATGCTCACACATTTTTATAGGAAAATAAGGACCATGTTACGATTGTTTGATCCGAACTGATTGATGTTGCATGGCTGGCTGATTATCACGTGGCAACCTTATTTCTGTAGGAAAATAAGGACCATCGTACGATTGTCCGATGTGGACCGATTACAACATGAGCTTGTCCCTAGCTAATATGTCCCTGCTACTTTTGGAAAATAAGGATCACCGTACGATTGTCCGATGGGTACCTTTTTTGTATGCACTATTGTACCATCAATCATCGAATTCGTTAGTATGACGGAACAGAACTGTTAATATGTGTGGCCGGAAAGAAGTGAGCCAAAGCCTAAATATGTTGCACTCGGTACTGGTTTCGTGATGTGGACTGAAATTGATCATTAGTAGTGTGGTAGTGCATACATTTATCACATGAATGTCGCTACCATATTTTATGGTCAGCTGTGGATCTAAAGCCCATGAATATGTGTGGCCGGAAAGAAGTGGTCCGAAACCTAGATAATGTTGCACTCGGTATTGCTTTCGGGATGTGGACTGAAATTGAACGTTAGTAATGTAATAGTGCATACAATTATCACCTGATTGTTGCTGCTATTTTTTTTTGACATGTTTGGACAATTTCATGTGGGTGGCATCCACCCGTGCAACATCAATAATTCTGGACTGGGGAATCGTACGATAGATATGATTGTCCATTCATGAATACTACATCATACTATGTGTGTGGCCTGGTTGTTAAGTTTCTTCATGTGGTAACTGATATGTATATATTTGAAGCTTATATGTTGGTTCACGGAGCTGCCCGAGATTAATGATTTAATTGTCCGGACAAACAATTAGTCCGGTTTCTGGTTGATGAACTATGATGCATAATATTTCATCTGTGACGCCAATATAGAAAAATATTAAAACATCAAACATTAAAAGATGATGGACATGCTTGAAAATACGGTTAGATGGAAGCAAACATTGGTAGCCCAAGTGTGAACCTGCCGGCGGAGTGAAAGCGGCGTTGGATGATTACAAAGTTTGAAGATGTCATTATTTTTCGTAGAAAACGCCACAAATATAGAAAACATGTTCGCTCTTGTGCTTGATAATATGTTGTTAAAATTAGACGTCAAAATATGCAAACGCGTGTCAAACTAACACAAAATAGGTATAATCTAGTTCGACCAAAATTATTACAATCCAACTCACAATCATAACCTGACAATATAATGAGATGATAAAAGTTTGCCATTGTCGTCCGTTCCCAAGGCCACATCAGATAAAAGCATCGGCGTACGCCGTCATCAATATTGTAGTGGATGTGATGTGATATATGAGTTGATAGACCCGTCTTAACCTGCCCACAAGCCGTGAAACGGGTTTGGTCCATGTAATTCGTTGGCCATGTGAATTAATCTACTCCCTTTTTCTACGTGTATTGGGTGTCTTACACAATATAGTGAAGAATTGGTTTTCATTGGTTGTATGATGTCCATGTAGAGGTAGTCCGCGCACGCCTTGGTCGCATTGCCCCGGATGAAGGGAGTTTTTTTTTTGGGGTCAGTCTATTTAACATTCGACTGTTTTCTTTTTCACCAACGGTCATCTTTAATCTAAATAAAAAACTGTCATTTTCCCCCCAATAGGAAGACAACATGTTGTTTTCCCCCATCACCTCCTTTTTTTATTTAATTTGAAATAAAAAAGGATAGATTAGGGAACAAAAACCGAATTTGCTTCCTACCCAGCCTAAGGGGTATGTTTCGACACCACGGGCAAAAAATTAGTAATTGAAAAACTTACATGTTACATCTACATATAAACAGTTTTATATACATGTGTACTCCATTGTACATACATGTAATTTACATTAAAAAAGTATCGCATGTGGGCAGCATATATACATGCTATAAAAACTAGTCAATGCTGTACAGAAATTTTATGTATATATGTGTTTCAAGAAACCCTAGCAATTTACACGCGTCGATTAATGTAATTGCACATAGAGCACTTTGTATACATGTTTATAGCTAATAAAAAGCTATATAGTGTAATTACATATTGAATTTACATGTGAATTACATGTATATATGTGTTTAATATGTAGTAAATTCAGGTAAATTATGTGTGAAAATACATTTATACCCACATGCAAATGTTTAAACCTCGCGTTCTCGTGCGTGCAACTCTCACTAGTGGAAAACGGGGCTTTCGTCCGGAGCACTAGTCTCGGCCGGGTTTGGACCCGGGACTAATATAATGTGAACATTAGTCCCGGTTCTAACGGCTAGAAGAGGACGGGGGGCACGGCCAGGTTTAGTCCTGGTTCAAATGGGACCTGCGAGCCCCTGAGCCAGGTTTAGTCCCGGTTCAAATGGGACAGGTTTAATCACCAACCGGGACTAAAGGGGTTGCGGCAGGCTGGGCCCCCTGCGAGCCCCTGTAGTCCCGGCAGGTGACACCAACCGGGACTAAAGATAGACATTTAGTCCCGGCTGGTGACACCAACCGGGAGTAAATGTTTCCTGCATATATGTCATCGTGGCCGAGCCACACAATCCATTCTTCTCCTCTATTTCTTCCTCCAAGCTCGAGTTTCCTCCCCATTTTCTCCGAAGATTTGTCAAGATTTGGCGGTGAAGCAACTATCCAAGTGTTCTAAAAGGTTAGCAACTTCATCCTCTCATCTCTCATTGCTATTTTAGCTCATTTCATGCTCTAGAAGTTGAGTTATTTGTGGATTTTAGTTTAGGAGTAAATGTGTGAGTTTATTTGATTTATATGCAATTTGAGCTCAAATTAACTTATTAGTTTGCATATGTGTAGTTGTGGTATTGTTATTTAGGTTGTTTATCTCAATTTTGTTGTTAGTGGTAGTGTTAGTGAGTTAGTGTGTTAGCTAGTGTGATTGTGTGTGCTAGGGTGTGTGCTAGCTAGGGTGTGTCTTAGTGGTATAGTATTAGTGTGTGTTAGTGGTAGCTAGGTTTACTGTTAGTTTAGTGTGCTAACTTCTTAGTTTGCATATGTGTAGGTGCGGTTTAGGGTGCCGTCCCCGTCCACGTCCTCACCGCCGTCAATCACCCTCGCCGTCCCGTCGCTGCCGGCACCACCTTGGTGAGCCTCTTGTTCTTATCCTTTTTGTAAAAAAAATCTTATTTGTACGATTTAGATAGTTACTTGTATAATTATCTTACTTGTATGATTGTTTGTTATATATAGTGCCATGGTTTTGATATCCGTCCCCGTCAGCCCTTGTCCGGTTTATGATATGGATGTGGTATATTATCTTTTATAACTATTTGTTTTATTTCGTGTTTATGACAATTATGCCCACCAAATTGACATAGATATTTTTATCTAGGAGGTATGTGAACCGGAAATTGCAACCGGCCCTCTTGTCGAACGCTTTGCTTAAAGCAATGGACGATGCTCGAAACGGGTTGTTCGACCCCAAGAGAGAGAACGATGAGCTTACACGCGCCCTCAAGAATCCTGAACACGGAGGACGAACACGAGGCAAAGGCGTTATTCCGTGGGTTAAGCGGTTTTTGGAGTGGAACGACACTTATAGAAGCCGTCAGAGAAAGAAGAAGCAGGAGGCAGACCGGCTTCAGAAGATAGAAACAAAGAACGCGGAGTGGGAACACATGTTGAAGCGGCAGCAGGAGAAACTGAACACAATTAGCCAGCAAAGGGCATCTCCGTGGCAGGAGCAAGCACATCCATCATTGATATTACTGTCCCAACTATGCGGAAAAGCAGTGTGGGTTCCACGGGGTCCGGGCCGATGATGCACTACTGGCTCGCTACCCCATGGATTATATCAAAGCGAGGACAGATTGTGAGCTACACCAAAAAATGAAGAACATATCCATGAAGGTGGCGGTCGATGTTGCTTTACCGAATGCACCTGAAGCAACAATCCATGGCAATCCGATTCCAGCTGGCTATGCTCCTGTCGGGGTGGATGAAATTCTGCCAGGATATGACTCACTGGAGCTTGACATTCCTGGAGGTGAAGGGGAGCAGACACTGGGAGAAGTCATACATGTTGTCATTGTATGGAGAAAGGAATGCATCGTGTTTCCAAACTCGGCGCCAAGGCCACCGACTCCTCCGAGTAGCAATACACCTCCCCAGCGCGAGTCCATATCGATCTCCGCCGCGTCAGCCAACTCCACCCCACCTCGACAGGGAGCCTAGCGCAAGTCCATATCGTTCTCCACCGCGTCAGCCGACTCCACCCCCTATGTCCCAGCAGGGCCAAAAGCGGAAGACCACCGCTCCGTCGACTAGTCCTATTCAGAAGAAAGCTACAAAGAAGAAAGCCAACAACGAGCCTCCTGCAAAAAAGAGGTTAGCTTACGATATGGCTGATGAGGAAACCAAAAAGGTCGTGGCTGGCGAAGTGAAGTCCCATTTTGCACCGCCCCCGCCCCCGCCGCCAAAGGAGATAATACCTACGAAAACCGTAAATCACTTTGTGGAGTTTCTTGAGCGACCCCCGACACATGTGGAGAATAGGCCATCAGACTATGACCGCACTATTAGGAAGTCATATAAGGAACAAGTGCAGCAGTCGAGAAGTAGAAGTAGTAAAAGCGGGAAAACAGTTCCCCAGCTCGGAGAACAGGCAATGCAATCGATACCCCCGCTCAAGGTGATTACCGATAAGGTAACCGGACATGCTAGAAACATTGGTATCAGTGTTGATCAACTCCTAGGAACAGAGGAAGTCCCCATGGCTGATGTAGCATGGCAATATGCCCCCGGGAAAACTCTGGTCAGACCTGAGCAGGTCCGGCATCTACCAACACAAATGCGAAGATTGCATGAGTGGTACATGACAGAAGTAAATAACGGGCGAATGATGCTCATGGTGAAAGTCAGGGAAGAGCATTACTTCTATGAAAACGAGCTATGCATTGAGCTTGTAGAATTTTTTCAGTTATACAATCAAGACGCACTCGACAAATCTATCGTTAGTTGCTATTGTCTGTAAGTGATTTTTTCTGTAATTTAAGTCTCTAGCTCAGCTCGTTCATTGCCTGTAATTATCCTCACTGTATTCTTTTGTACGCTATTATGCAGAATGAAGATTCTCGAATGCAAAAGAGAGAGAATCTATGATATTGGGTTCGTTGACCCATATATCATTAATGAAAAAAATGATACAAGACCACCCCCAAGACTCAGAGGATAACTTGTTAAGGTTTTTAAAGGCACAAAATACCGTTCAGAAATACTATTTCCTTACAACTTCAAGTGAGTGTTACTGTCTTGTACTACACATTCTATTTTGCTTACTCGATGTTAAGTATACTTGATGAGTTATGCATGCCTGCTTATATAAACGTGCGCATCTACCACTGGATCCTGCTAATCATTCAAGTTGACCCTGAAACTGTTGAAGTCCTGAACTCACTAGGTAAAAACCCTAAAGACTACACTAGCATGGTTTTGATGCTCAACAGGTAATTTCAATCATTATCGCACTATATCGGCCTCTTTCGTTCATTTCCTGATATCAATTAATTAATAACTCTTTTATTCATTTTCTTTGCAAGGCAGGGTTTGGAACCGGTTCAACAAGGATGTTGTCGGCGAATGGAAACCGGGGCTGCGTTGGCGACGACCCAAGGTAATTAAGTAGTACTAGCTAGGTCCACGAATCTCTTTAATTCTAGTTTCAATACCATTATCATGCTTGATTATTATCTGATTGAATTCTATTCTCGCGAAGTGCATGAGGCAGGAACAGGGGAATAATTTATGTACATACTACGTTTGCGAGAACATTCGCATGACGACCGAACGGCGCAGAGATGTAAGACAACGTCAGGTACGTAAACACTATTCACAATTTTTTTATGATGACCTAATATATATACACACAACTAATATATTCATATTGATCTCCTTCTTTAAAGATGGAAGAAATACGGGAGAAGCTCCTACCAGAGGACCGCCTACGAGCAATTCAAGAGGAAATTGCGGGTTTTTTCCTTACGGAGGTCATATCTAAAAGAGGAGAATACCATTGCATGTAATGATCTCCAAATTGTAGGAGAAATTGTATATACCAAATTTTTATATATATGTATGCTCGTACGAGAAATTATATTATATATGCATCAACGTGTATAGTATGTAGTAGCGTAAAATATGTTTGAAATGAAAAAGAATTGAATGGAAAATACAAAATGAAAAGGAAAAATAAACTATAAACCCTAAACCCTAAAACCCTAAACCCCAACATTAAAAAAAACACAAAATCCTTAGTCCAGGTTGGTGTCACCAACCGGGACTAAAGGTCCTCCAGCCCAGCGCACGCTCGTGGCCACGTGGAGGGACTTTAGTCCCGGGTTTGTGGCCAACCAGACAAAAGGGGGGGGGGGGGGGGGGGGGGGGGGGGGGGGGGCTTTAGTCCCAATTTCGTTGTCCCGGTTGGTGACCCGGGATTAGAGGCCTTTGCCAACCGGGACTAAAGCCCCGTTTTCCACTAGTGTCTTTCGACCCTAAACAGCCAATGGTTGGCCGCACAAAAGAAACTACTACAGATGCATATATGCACAGACCGTCCAATCCATTCCACATGTAGTCAGGTGCCACATACACCTGCAAAACGCCCTCGCTCAACTAATTATTGTAGGAGACCGAAGGTATAAATTTTTAATTCATACAAACCGAGTGCTGGCTGCTGCCACTTTAGGTGCAAAGCGGCACAAAAAACTTGGAGAAGCCGGTGTCGACCGGCAAGTCCCGTTCAATCGATACCTGCACATATGTAAATAAAACGAAACAGTCGGCAGTTCTACGAAAAACCAACGGAACACTGATAAGATTGCTGGAAATTCAACTGTTACCGAAAAGAATAACACTCGGCTGTTAAGTAACAAAAGTGTATATTTTTGTGTTTACATATCTAGATCAGATCCACACAATTAAATGAACATGCCACTTTAATTTGCTCTGTTGTCCAGTAATGCAAGGACCAGTTGCAACAAGCTCCACGTTAATTTAAACTAATCTAATGAAATAATCCTCTGCTCGGTAAAAGATTCTTCTTTGAGTTACTTAGGTTTATTTATGGAGATTGGCGTCAGCACTCTCATAAAATAATTAAGCTGTTGATGCTAACTAGTGAGGGAGAATATAGTTCATCACTTTACTTGACTTTTTTTCAAAATATATATGGTAAAAATACACAATTTTTAAGGACGGGCTGCTAGGGAGTGTGCACGCACATTTTTGTGCTACGTGGTGCCCCCTGTCCAAAAGCGACATGTATCAGAAAAGGAATTTGGGACCACCTGAACGCAGCATCATATTAACCCCTAGCCCTCGATTCAGAGCACAAACACTTCTACAGCAAACTGGCGCACCTCAAACCCTTCAACAACTGCCAGTTAAGAACTCCTCTACTGAACAAATTGTTCTTACATCTCATAGAAAATAACAAAGCCAAAAATACATCCCCGAGAAATAAACATTCACCAAAAGTTACATCCCAATGATTGTTCAAAAATAAACAGTTATATCCCAATTGCAAAAGATAAAACAAACATCCAACACTTACACTTAATCCCTGGATGTAAGAAATAAAATAGAAAATAAATTTAGTACTAGAAAGTTACATCCCAATATCAAAAAAAGAAAACAAACATCCAACTCTTACACCTTGATCTTTCCATTAGTCTAGATGTAAAAAAGATGTAGAAATTACATTTAGGACCAAAAAGATACAACCCCCTAGGGCTAATCGAATATATCACCTTCCCGTGAGGTTGTTGGAGTGGAGGAGAGGCAGCACAACTCCGTCAAGAGCTCCGTCAGGAGTGGCACTAGATCCACCTCCATAGGCATGCCCTTAATGCTGCAATAGCAGTATTAGCCATGTAGTATATAGAGGAAGGGGACGGCCGCCACTACTCTGCAGCATCCCTCATAGATGTAGAAGTCAATTGTCGTAGAGGCAGTTATGCCTTCCACATGCCCGATAAAAAAATGGTTGCCACCACATCACCTATGCCTAGAATTTTTTTTGAGGCACCGGGCGCACAGCGTGAGGATCTTGGCCAGCAATAAATATCATGTCCCACAAGGAGATAAAAAAAGTTTAAAAAATTGGATTAGGAAATCTTTCGGGCTTTTATTTCTATCGGCTGCATGCGTAGTACACAAATAATAATATTTTATTGGATGGAGAGTTTGGGCGTCGGAGCACCTACATGCTCCGGTTCCCCAAAAATAGTTTGGGCATGCCTCAAAAGTTGTTTGACACCAATAAAATCACATGATGTGAAGGGCCTTATTGGTCGGGGATGGCTTGTTTGCTAGGTTGGTTCACTTTTCCCTCTTACAATCTGGATTTAGAACTAAAAATTGCTATGGCTCCCGCGATCTGGACTCATAGAGTCCATTTAGTATTTTTGTTATACTCACTTACATTTGACAACTGGTTTTGCTCACTGAATTGTTGCGCCGGTGAAGGCCGTCAGATCCTCGAGGCAGCATGATGCGCGGTGCAGCCCACCGGCCTTGAGCTGGGTGACACGGGGTGAAGGTCACTGTGGCCCCGATCAAGGGCGACGCTGTTTGCATGCTCACGGGTCCTCGAGCTGGGCGGCGCGGGGGAGTTCTAGGAAAGGGAGGGGAGGGCGGTGCCTAAGACCAAGAGGAAGAGTAGAAGATGGTATCATTGGTGAGCAGGACCCGTGCGCTGGTTAAAGGTGGAGGGCCGTCAAACGGCGGACAAGAAAACGGGTAGTGCGTTGTGGAAGTTTTCTCGCGGGTTGATGGGAGGGCTAAGGGAACGGGTTAGGGATTTTTTCGATGATTTGGACGGTTCAGTTCGGTCGGTCAAGCGGTAAGACTGTTGGGTTTTAATGTACGATTTCCAAATAGCTATGTGTATTCAATAAAAGAATCAACCGGCAGCCACGTAAGGGGTTATTTGATAGGTATATCGGCTATTTATTTGGGCAGTGCTGTGCGTCCCCCGGGGTTCAAAAATTTTTAGCCCCCGAGTCCTCCTGCTGAAACGTGTCCAATTCTGCTCCACAATCCCGCTTTTGCTCCTATGAAGCAAAAAACGGTTCATTGAAATAACAAATTTTCACTATTGTAGCAATTTCAAAAATCCCCTCCAAATCCCACTTTTGCTCCTATGAAGCAAAAAAGGTTCGATTGAAACAACAAATTTGTGCTACTGTAGCAAAACAAATGATTCGACAAGAAAAGAAATAAAATACCGGTCAGACATAGAAATCACCGGAGACCACGTAGCAAAATCCATATACTATCATAGTAAAAAATTGTTCTATTGTAGCAAACCCGACCTCGTCGGAGACCTTGACGAAGATCTCGCCGGAGACCTCGTAGCAAAAATTTTATACAATTGTAGCAAAATAATTGAACGATTGTAGCAAAAAAATTAAACTACTGTATTGTCGTCCTCAGCAAAAATAAGCCCCAGCTCGGCCCCATCGTAACATCCTTGTCAATTAATGGTAGCAAACAAACTGTTCTACCATAGCAAAATCGGACAACAAATGTATCCAAAAAAACGGAGGTTTCATGGTGGCGGGGAACAGCCGGGGCGGAAATCTTGGGATGTCTCCTGTATTTGCAGCGTTGGCCGGGGGCCGTGGCGGCCGTTTTGGGGGCCGGGATTCGACAAGGTCCCGTGGTGGCGGCGCTCTCGCCGGTGGAGCTGCCAGAAAGAAGCGTGGCGCAGGATGCGGAGCCGAGGGACGCGGCCGTGTTAAACATGATTTTGTACATCGAGTCGGTCACGTTATAAGGCCGACTCGTTCCTGTTTTGGACTCCTCCTGTAATCGCTCAAGGCCGCAATGCCTTCCATAAATACATTGACGCGGCTCGGTTATTAGTACCGAGTAGAAACGCTTTATCTTACATGGTATCAGACGCCTAAATCTCTTCCGATACATCCAATCAATCTACCGGCAAATCGATCTACCAAATTAGACGCCCGACTCGTCGCCCTTCCTGGCCGTCGCCATGGCAGCTTCCTCGAGTTCTGCTGCAGACCCCTTGGTGCGCCGCTCTCAGAGAAGCAGAAGCTCACGAGGCGCAAACTACCTGCTCTGGAGGGCTCTCGTGCTCCCGTCCCTGCGAGGAGCGCAGATGATGGGGCTGCTCGACGGCACCGACGTAGCGCCCTCGAAGATGCTAAACGTGGAGCAATCTGACAAGACGATGTCGACCACGACAAATCCTGCGTACTCCTCCTGGCTTGCCCGGGACCAACAAGTACTCAGCTACCTTCTGAATTCGCTCTCCCCGGAGATTCTCACCCATGTTCTCCGCTGTGAGCACGCCGCTACTGTTTGGAAGGCGGTGGAAGACATGTTTGCGTCGCAAAGTCGTTCCAAGGTCACGAACCTTCGGATCGCGATCGCCAACACAAAGAAAAATACTATGACTACCCCGGCGTTCTTCTCCAAGATGACGAGCATCGCCGATGAACTCGCGGCTGCTGGCAAGCCGCTTGATGATGAGGAACTCGTGTCTTTCATACTGGCCAGGCTCGGTCACGAGTATGATGGACTGGTTGGCGCTGTTGGTCTGATGACTACGCCAATTAGCGCCAATGAAATGTACTCTCAAGTCCTCTCCTAGGATCAGCGCCAAGAGCTTCTTGGTGCACCACCAAACGGAGGTTCCGCCCTCGCGGCGGCAAATCTGCTATTCGCCAAAACCCTCCCCGTGGTGATCAGCAACCACGTCAAGGAAACAGAGGGGGCGGACGTACGGGGCCTCCTGGAGGAGGCCGTGGCCGTGGACGCGGCCGTCGTCGCACATCCCCTTGGGTTGATGTCACATGCCAAATATGCAACCGAGAAGGACACGCTGCCAAAGATTGTTGGTATCGTTTTTAGGATCATGATGATGATGACACGTACGAGGACAAGGAGGCTCATGTTGCGTCTTACGGTGTGGACACCAACTGGTATTCCGATACCGGGCTACACACCACATCACGAGCGAACTCAATAATCTCACCGTTCGCGATAAATACAAGGGTCGTGACAAGGTGAACACTGCCAACGGGCAAGATATGGATATTTGTCATGTTGGTCATTCAATTGTTCGCAACCCTGTTCAAAATTTCCGTCTCAATGATGTTCTGCATGTTCCTAATGCTTCCAAAAATCTTCTTTCTGTCCATCGTTTTACCATTGATAATCGTGTCTTTCTCGAGTTTCATCCATATTTCTTTTTAATCAAGGATCAGGCTACGAGGAAAATTCTTCATAGAGGACGATGTGTTGGAGGTCTATATCCGCTTATATCATCCATGGTGTCATCATCCCAGAAGCATGCTTTTATTGCTACAAAACCGTCCCATGCACGGTGGCATAATCGTTTAGGTCATCCATCTTTTCCTGTTCTTAGGCGCATTATTAGAAAGAATAAGCTTCCCTTTGTTAAAACTTCGAGCATAGAGTCTATTTGTGATCCCTGTCAACAGGCTAAAAGTCATCAATTGCCTTATCCTATTTCCACGAGTGTATCTACAGCTCCACTTCAATTAGTTTTTTTTGTATGGGGTCATGCTCCTACCTCTGTTGGACGACATGATTATTATGTAATCTTTATTGATGACTATAGCAAATATACATGGATATATCTTCTGAAAAAGAAGTCTGATGTTTTTTCCGCTTTCATCAACTTTCAAAAACTTGTTGAACGCAAGCTTGATCACAAAATTCTTACGGTTCAGTCAGATTGGGGCGGAGAGTATGTTAAATTAAACTCTTTCTTCCAAACACAGGGAATCGCACATCATGTATCATGTCCTCATGCACACCAACAAAATGGCTCCGCAGAACGGAAGCATCGCCATATTGTTGAAGTTGGCCTAGCTCTTTTAGCTAATGCCTCTATGCCTCTCAAATTCTGGGATGAAGCTTTTCTCACCACCACACATCTTATTAACATGCTCCCTAGCAAAGTCATTAATCATGAGACACCTATACAACGACTCTTTGGCACACCACCAGATTATTCCTCACTTCGTGTCTTTGGCTGCGCATGTTGGCCAAATCTTCGCCCGTATAACAAACGCAAACTTGCGTTTCGCTCCAAGCGATGTGATTTCCTAGGCTATAGTCCCATTCATAAAGGGGTCAAGTGTCTTGAAGTCTCCACTGGTCGTGTTTATATCTCCCGTGATGTAGTCTTTGATGAGTCCGTTTTCCCTTTTGCACTTCTTCATCCCAACGCGGGTGCTTTACTTCGTAGAGAAATTCTTCTCCTAGATTCATCTCTTCATTCTTTTGAACATGGGGGCGAACATATTGATGATTCATCATTGACTAATCCAACTACCAGATGTGTTATTCACCCTTTGCAGGAAACAGGGCTAAATTTGGAGCCAAACGGTGCAAATCCGGGTCAAAACGGTGTTCAAAACAATGCACAAGAAATAAGTATAGAAGAGGACGAGAGTAGTGCTGGACACGAAACAGATTCTTTGCTGGAATCTGCATCGCATCAAGAATTGGAGCAGCATCTGTCAGCTTCGGATCCCGAGACTGAGCAGGAGCAGCTGACAGAGTCAGCGTCGTCGTCTCCGCATGCATATGGTCGTGCGTCTCCAGGCCGCGTGCAAGCAGGCCATGATGTGGCCAGCGCTGGTGGGTCAAATCCTGCGGGTGCAGGGTCCCCGTCCGGATCTTCTGCGCACAGTCGTGCGCACGCACACGGTCACAGGGCCGGCTCCGGATCCTCTGCGACGGAAGAAAACAGCAGGCAAGATTCTCCTCCTATTGTTGACAGACCGGCTCGATCTTCTGCGCATTCTTCTCCTGTTCGCCGTTCTGTGTCTGCTCCTCACGAACGGCCAGCAACACGTGCTTCGCATGGGATTGTTCAACCAAGAAAACGTACGGATGGCACGATTCCGTGGTGTTTGTCATGTTCAGCTGATGAGCCGAGAAATTTGCAAGAAGCTTTGGAAAATAGTCGCAAAAGGTTTTAAACAACGTTATGGCATAGACTATGAGGATACATTTAGTCCATTTGTTAAAATTGCGACTGTTCGACTTGTATTGGCTGTTGCTGTTTCCAGGGGCTGGAGTCTACGACAATTGGATGTAAAGAATGCGTTCTTACATGGTGTTCTGGAAGAGGAGGTCTATATGAGACAACCACCTGGATATGAAGACAGACAAAGGCCAAACTATATATGCAAATTGGACAAAGCACTATATGGTTTAAAAGTTAAAACAAGCACCTCGAGCATGGTACTCTCGTTTGAGCTCTCAGTTGACAAACCTTGGCTTTGTTGCCTCTAAGTCTGATACTTCATTGTTCATCTACCACCGGTCCAATGTTACTATTTTATGGTCATCTATGTTGATGATATCATAGTTGCTAGCTCCTCTAAAGTTGCAACAGATGCTCTACTCAAGGATTTGAACAAAGAGTTTGCCTTAAAAGATCTTGGAGATCTTCATTTCTTTTTGGGTATTGAAGTTCAAAAGGTGGATGGTGGACTTGTGCTAAATCAGGCAAAGTATGCAAAGGATAGATGTTCTTGCTCGAGTTAATATGACAAATTGCAAGGCTTCTCCACTCCTTTGTCATCTTCAGAAAAGATTACTGCTCACGAAGGAGAATTGTTAGGGCCTGAAGATAGTACCAAGTACAGGAGTATGGTTGGTGCATTACAGTATTTAACTCTTACAAGGCCTGACATCTCTTATGCAGTTAATAAGGTTTGCCAATATTTGCATGCTCCCACTACCTTGCATTGGACTGCAGCTAAACATATTTTGAGATATGTCAAGGGTACACTCAGTATTGGTTTGACTTTCACCAAATCAAACTCTCTTTTGGTGAGTGCTTTTTCGGATGCCGACTGGGCAGGTTGTCTCGATGATAGACGATCAACTGGAGGATTTGCTGTTTTCTTTGGACCTAATCTTATTTCTTGGAGTGCAAACAAACAAGCTACAGTGTCCAGATCAAGTACTGAGGCAGAATACAAGTCCCTTGCAAATGCTACAGCTGAAATAATTTGGGTGCAGTCTCTTCTTGCTGAGTTGGGTATTAAATTAAAACAGCCACCATGTTTATGGTGTGACAATTTGGGAGCGACATACTTATCAGCAAATCCAGTTTTCCACGCGAGAGCCAAACACATTGAAATTGACTTTTACTTTGTAAGAGAGAAGGTTCTACAGAAGCAACTGGATATTCGCTTTGTTCCTTGAAAGGATCAAGCTGCTGATGGTTTTACCAAACCGTTTCCGGTACGCAAGTTTGAAGAATTTAAGCATAATCTCAACTTAACTAAGTTGTGATTAAGGGAGGGTGTTAAACATGATTTTGTACATCGAGTCGGTCACGTTATAATGCCGACTCGTTCCTGTTTTGGACTCCTCCTGTAATCGCTCAAGGCCGCAATGCCTTCCATAAATACATTGACGCGGCTCGGTTATTAGCACCGAGTAGAAACGCTTTATCTTACAGGCCGGGGCTGCAGCTCCGGCGGTAGCCGGTGAGGGAGGCGGCCGTGGATGGGGCGCCGGCTCGCGCCGCCGGGGAGCAGCTCGGCCCAGGATTGGGGGCAGGGGACAGTCGGACGGAGAGATCGAGCGAAGAGATCAGCAAGGATTCGGGGGCGTGTGGAGGAGGAAGAAGCCTCGTACGTGGGGTCCACGTGGGACACGCGTCGCACGTACGAGGCGGAGGCTGCGAAATGTCCCGTCCCCCGTATGGTTGCCAGCGTTTCCCTATTTATTTTCTGTGGCCACATCCAAACCGGGGGCGGCGCCTTTTATAAATATGTAGGAAATGGATCGCTACTTGCTTCCCTTTAATCGTTTCCTTACCAAATAGCACAGCAGCAGCTACCTCACGTTTATCCAAGCCATGCATCTGTACGGCAACTAGCTGCTCCAGCGAAATCCACCGTACCGGCGACGTACTCGATCTGGATGCCGATGGCGGCGGTTCAAATACTCCAGCTCGCCGCAATCGCGTCGCCGCTGCTGCTTCTTCTGCTGCAACCGGTGGCTGCGATGATGGAGCCGCCGGCGCCGGCGCCGGTGGCAAGCAGCAGCCCAGGCGTTACGCTGGACGTACAGGAACACCAGGTGAGCGTGGGCCTTCAACGCTTCTGCTGCTTCTTGTTTGTCCATGCATATATAATCGCCTTATCCGGAGGGAGAGCTCAAGGCGGTGCTGTGGTTGGTCAGGCTCTCGAGGGACCTGGTTGTAGTTTTCCTTTTTTGTGTGGTGCTCTGTATAAATTCCTTTCTTCAACGTGGATCCATTCACAAAAAAAAAAACTAACCCTACCCTTTTAAGCCTACTAAAACACTAAGAGGTCTGTCGCCTCGCCTCACCCACCACCGTCCATCATCACCGCCGAAGTAGGCCTCGGGTGGGCTCGGTTCTCCAAGAGCGACTGGGGCTCTTGGATACTATTCTATGTACTCCTTCCATCCGGATTTATAGGTCACATAAGACAATATTTTGTGGCTTAGGTATTGATTCAATGAGCTCAAATATTGCATGCATTGGTGGAGAGAGTCAACCACCCACTAATTAAAAGAAAATTAATGCAAATATGTCTATAGGATGAGAGGCTTTGGGACTGCATGTTTTTTGGATTGTGTCCTTTAAATCAGGACAGAGGGTCTATAGAGGTTCTAAATTCGACAATTGCATCCATGCTTCTGCATGTTTGTAATGCCCGCGTGCATGCACGGCGGTGCAGGTTCTTGTGGACAACGGTGTGGTGCGGGTTTTGGTGTCCAAGCCGCAGGGCCAGATCACTGGCGTCTGGTACGCCGTCGAGGGCAACCTCCTCCACTTCGACAACAGCGAAAACTCCGGCGGGTAAGCATACTGTATGTAGTCGTTTACATCCATCTCGGGTCTCCTTTTCCATGTAACTGAGCAAGAAAGATGCGCTTGCTTAGTTGTGATGTATGAATTGACGGTTGTGCTTATATATTTGCAGGTATTGGGACGTGGTTTGGAACTTTCCAGGGTCTGGCTTTCCAGATCCAACAGGCATGATCGACATGTACGTACCATCCCACTGCTAATTCAGAACACGTACAGTTAAATATCTTAATGTTAGAAAATATCTTAATTTTTGAGGTCGGTTAAATAATTCGAACCACAATTGATAATATGATATGCACCGAAAGGATGCCTAGTCCTACTAATAACGGGACAGTGAACTGTAAAGTGTTGCTCACCTACAGTCTGAAATTTTCATAATTCAGTTATTGCTGAATAAGCACAGCATTATATTTGAATTTGGGCAGGCTGGACAGTACAGAGTTCAGGGTGGTGTCTTCCAGCGAAGAAGAGCAAGTGGAGCTCTCTTTCCGGAGCACCTACGACCCATCACGCCCCAACAGCGTCCGGCTCACAGTCGACAAGAGGTGCCATCACTGCTTCGCTTTCTTCTCTGACGACACCAAGTTCCAATCAACTTATCTTGACCATCATACAGGCTGGTGATGCTGAAGGGCAGCTCCGGGTTCTACTGCTATGCCATCTTCGAGCACGCCAACGACTGGCCGGCTCTGAACATCACCGAGGCCCGGCTCGTCTTCAAGCTTGACACCACGAGGTTCAACTACATGGCCGTGTCGGATGAGATCCAGAGGTACATGCCGACGGCGGCAGACCGGGAGCCGCCACGGGGCATGCCGCTGGCGTACAAGGAGGCTGTGCTGATGCTCAACCCAGCTGACCCGCAGTTTAAGGGGGAGGTGGACGACAAGTACCAGTACTCGCTCGACAACAAGGATAACAGGGTTCATGGCTGGATCGGTGACGGGCCCGTGCCCGTGGGATTCTGGGTTATCACCCCGAGTAACGAATTCAAGAGCGGTGGCCCGCTCAAGCGCGAGCTCACATCGCACACCGGCCCAACCTCTCTTACGGTAACCGTGGCGTGCACAATTTTGTGACTAAAAAACATAACAAGAGTAGAATGCATTATGATCTAAAAAAAAAAGAGTAGAATGCATTAGAAGTCCTTTTTTAACTCCAATGTAGGTTCACTTTTAGTTCATCAACTTCAAATTGTTAAATGAGGGAACCGTAGCGGTGGTCACTGAACTTATCCGATGTATGCGTTTCTTGACTAAAGTGAACCTGCCCACCAAGTTTAAGGTGCCAATTTAACCATTTTCAAATTAATGGGCAAAACCGAACCCACGTGCCGAATTAGAGGATTGTTGGTGCAGTTTACTCCTTTCTCTTAGCTTTTGCTAATTCTTGTTGATAATTATCGGTTTGCACATATTCCCCCAAATATCAATCGATAAATGAATGTGTGCAAAATTTAGAAAAATGAAACAACAATATTCAATATAAAGTGAAACTAAAATGATTGTGATTGCCTGTTGAGTTTTCTTGAAACTAATATGTAGACAAATAAAAATTGTTATTTCGAAGTCACCCGTGAGAACCGGAATCCTAAAAGTACGAAGATGAGGTATAGTCTCGTGTTCGATCTAGCCAAAAAGGAAAAGAAGTGAACTGTTTTGTTTTCCCGTCAAGTCCCGAGGTAAATTGTGAACACATTTTTGTTTTGTTTTGGCAGATGTTTCTTGGAACTCATTATGTCGGGAACGCTATCGTGGCCAAGATCGGCGATGGGGAACCCTGGAAGAAGGTGCTGGGCCCGGTGTTCATCTACCTCAACTCCAACCCGGTGAGGGGAGACTTCCGATCGCTGTGGGAGGACGCCAAGGTGCAGGCTGAGGCCGAGGCAAGTAAATGGCCGTACCACTTCCCGGAGTCGCCATACTTCCAAAAGGCCGACGAGAGGGGCTCCGTCACCGGACGATTACTGGTCAGAGACAAGTACATGAGATCTGAGGACATGCCTGCCCGACTTGCCTATGTCGGCCTCGCTGCGCCGGGTCAGCCAGGCTCTTGGGCGACCGAGAGCAAAGGCTACCAGTTCTGGACGAGGACTACCGAGAGCTGTGGAAGCTTCGCAATTGGCAACGTCCGGGCGGGGGAGTACAACCTCTACGCCTGGTACCCGGGTTTCTCGGCGACTACATGTATGCCGCTCTAGTGACTGTTGTGGCTGGCGGCACCATCAACCTCCGAGACCTCGTGTTCGAGCCACCGAGATCGGGGCCTACACTGTGGGACATCGGCATGCCCGACCGGAGTGCCGACGAGTTCTTCGTCCCGGACCCCAACCCCAAGTACCTCAGCAAGCTCTTCCTCACGAGAGACAGGTACCGACAGTATGGGTTGTGGGAGAGGTACGCCGACCTGTACCCTGACGACGACCCCGTCTTCACCGTCGGCGAGAGCAATTACTCCAAGGACTTCTTCTTCGCCCACGTCACGAGGAATGTGGGCGGCAACATCAACACAACGACGACACGGCGGTTCCGGTTCAACTTGGACCACCTGGTCGCCGAAGGCACCTACACGCTGCGAGTCGCCCTAGCTGCAGCACACATATCGAGTCTTCAGGTGCAGGTGAACGTGAAGACCAAGAACGGGTCTGAGGGCGTATTCACCACGCCAGAGTTCGGTGAGAACAACGCTATCATGCGGCACAGCGAGCACGGCACCTGGTGCAGTTTCGAGTTTCCAATCAAGGGGTACCAGCTCATGGAAGGGGAGAACTCGATCAACATCACGCAGGTGAGAACGTTCACCGAGTTCTTGGGGGTCATGTATGATTACATCCGGCTAGAAGGGCCTCCCAGTTCTTGGCGAGATCCCACCCGGTAACATGGATGTCGCCATCGAGAAGAGGAAGCGTAATAACAATGGTGTGTGCGTGTGTGGCCGTGTGGGATCGAAGTGTTCAAATATAAATATATGTCTAGCCATTTTCCATCAGTTGGGACTTTTGATTTAAATGGCTACAGGGTCGCCCTGGGGGGGGGGGGGGGGGGGGGGGGGGGGGTAGGGTGGGCGGCCCCGATCTAGGTATGGCAGATGCAGTGGGGAATAGTTCATCTATCACCGCCATTAGAAGACCTCGAGAGTTTTTCTCTCGTACGTTAGGTTTTTTTTTAGGGAAACTTGCTTATCTTCATTCATTTAAAATATTCAGAGGTACAGAGAATGCATCATGGGGGGATCCAAGCCACAGGTGGCGTCCCAACCCTAAGGTGGATGCAAATTTAGCAAGTTTATGGGCATCGAAATTAGAGTTACGATGCTCATGATAGAAATTACAACTGTCGAACACTGTAGCTCTTCCGACAATCTCCTGAACAACTGGTCCGTATACTCCAAGCGTACCCTTATGAATGTCTTCAATCACCGTCTTGCAGTCCGAAGCAATGTGCAAGTTTCTGGTATTCAGATCTGCAGCTATGCTCATCGCTTCTCTACAGGCAAGCGCTTCAACCGTAGCTGGGTCACGTATACCTTCTAACACCAATGCTGAGCTTCCCAGATAATTTCCATTGGCATCCCTACAAATCGCTGCAGCGGCTGCTCGCAGTCCATCTCGAGAGAAAGCACCATCAGTGTTAATTTTTACTCTCCCGTCTATTGGCGCAATCCATCTGTTCTATGCCCTTTCGGTCTGCCTAGCCACTCGAGTGTCATTACCTTGCACAATGTTCAGTTCATCTAAGAAGGACAAAATGAAGCTGTGTGTGGACAGAGGGCTTTGAAAAATTTCTTCATGTATTGCCTTCCTTCGCGCCGTCCAAATAGACCACATTGTAACAAGAATCTTTGTAAATTCGCTTGAGTTCACCGTGTCATGCAACATGAACAGCCACTGCTTGGTGTTGGGTTCTGAATTTAAGCTCAGATGTTGTACGAGGTCTTCATCAGATAGGGCCCAAACGCATCTAGCCATGCGACAGTCAACCAAAGAGTGTCGCCATGAATCTGCCGCCCCACATAAAGAGCATGTGCTATTAACAGCCATATTTCGATGATGCAAAAGATCGTAGGTTGGAAGCGAATGTCTTGCTAGTCTCCACACAAAAAATTTGAGCTTTGAAGGGATTTTTAGGTTCCAGAGTTTAGTCCAACTTCTGCTTTCCTGCTCACTGCTCGAAGGACCCGCAACATGTTCAATCCACTCTTCCCTTCGCATTTTGGTTGTAGCTAGCATCCTATAAGCCGATCTTACAGAGAAGCATCCTTTCCGGTCATAATGCCAAGCCCAATGATCGTCAACAGGGGACGTGCACACATGCATAGATAAGATAGCATCGGCGTCCATAGGCAAAAAGACTTGCCTAACCCTGTCCGCTTTCCATGTTGTATTTGTGTGATCAATCAATTCCGATACTAGTTGTGGACGATTCTCAACGCGGCATAACAGGGGGCGTAACATAGTATCTCGAGGAATCCAGTTATGATCCCAGATCCTGGTTGTCCTGCCGTCTCCAATTCTCCGAATAACGCCCTGTGATAGGATATCTCGGCCGTCAAGAATAGCACGCCAAATCTGAGAAAGGTGGGTGCCAAGAGTAGCATAAAAAATAGTCTCATTAGGAAAATAGACTGCTTTCAAAATCCTTGCGCTGAGAGTATTTGGTTCTTGCAAGATTCTCCATGACTATTTGGCTAGAAGTGCCAAGTTAAAAAGTTGCAGGTCCCTAAAACCCAAACCTCCAAGATGCTTAGGTCGTGTCTTTACCTCGCACGACACCCAATGCGGCTTCCTCCGTCCTTCTTTGCTGCCCCAAAAGAATTTGCGGATAAGTGAATTTATGTGTTCACATAGACCTTGTGGCAATCGGAAACACCCCATGGAGAACACAGGAATTGCTTGAGCAACCGATTTAATCAGTACATCCTTCCCTCCTACTGATAAGATTTTATCCATCCAGCCCTTAACCTTGTTCCACACCCTATCTTTCAAATACTTAAAAGTTCCTTTTCTTGAGCTCCCAACATCAGAGGGCATCCCCAGATATCTCTCATTTAGTGTTTCATTCTGGACATTTAAAATAGGCTTCACTGCATCACGAGATTGATGCGGACACTTCTTACTGAAAAATATTGATGACTTATCATTATTGATCCTTTGACCAGACGCATTACAATATCGCTCCAACAGGTTTGAAACCTCCTCCGCTCCCTGAACACTTGCCTTGAAAAACAGCAGGCTATCATCTGCAAACAAAAGATGGTTCACACGTGGAGCTGACGGCGCCACCTTGAGACCACTAATTTCAGACGGCTGAGAACTGTATTTTAAGAGGCACGAAAGGCCCTCTGCTGCAATCAAGAAAAAATAGGGTGATATCGGATCTCCCTGTCGGATACCCCTCGAAGGGCTGAATTCCCGTAATCTGGTACCATTGAACATAACCGAGAAAGTAACTGATCTCACAATTCCCATCACCACTGAGACCCATGAATCATCAAAGCCAAGTTTTAACATAATTGCCTCCAAGTAATCCCACTCGACCCTGTCATAACTGACTGCTCCTCCGAAATAACTTGAGGTAAAACAACTTTCAACCGATTCAAAACCACCTTTGATGCAATCTCTACTACAAAAGTATGGAGTGTCCTGTCTCCTGCTCGTCCGTCGTCCGTCATCGAAACTGTCCCCGAAGTTCGACAAAAATTACCCACCATGCCACCAACAAGTGAAAAAAACGTTTCGCTTAAGCCTTCGGGGTGGAAACCCTAGCCGCCAGCCACCCGATACCCACGCGTTCTGCTCTCCCCCAATCCCCTCCTGCGCCTCTCCTCCAATCCGCCGCCGACCGCCGCCGACCGGACATCCCTACCGCCATGGTCCCCGACGAGCCCCAGAACGGACCTCCACCACCGACGCGGTCCTTTGACAAGCCGCCGAAAAGGGTCTCCACCGCGACCCCTGCGCATCCCTGTCTCCCGAAAGGGTCAGCGGCGGGAGGTCGGAGCTGGAGGTAGGAGAGGAGGGCGGCGAGGCTGGGCTCGCTGGCCGGTGCAAGGGGAGGTGCTCTATCGCGGGAGGAGGCCGAGGGGAGCTTGGACGGGCAAGCAGGTCGCTGGAGGGAGGGCAAGACGAGGGAATAGGTCAGAGCGAGCGGGAGGCGGAACTGGAGGTCGGTGAGGAGGACGGCGGGGCCGGGCTCGCTGGCCGGCTGGCGCAAGGGGAGGAAAGGGGGAGTGCGAGCAAGGTGGCAGGAGGAAGATGCAGTGGAGGAAAGTGATCGAGCGGGCGGCGGGGATCGAGGAAGAACTTGGCGACATGACCTCTACCGCTTGACGAAGCCCCCATGGTCCTGATCGATGCCGGAGTCGGACCGTACTTCTGCCACCGCCGCGGTCAGCGACGAATGAACTCGGCAGTCCGCTGAAATTTCTTGGTATTTTTTTCTGAGATAACTGAAATTGGTCTGATTTGTTTTGCGTGTGTGTCTTTGTTCTGCTCCCGATCCATCTGTTCATCATCTTTTGTTCTTAAAGTCAACAATCTGTGTGTAAGATCCAAATATTGATCAGTATTGTGGTGTTAGATTTCAGGATTTACGCCCAAGCGGCCTGCTCGCAAGGCGCTGGGGCGGGGATTGCTTCGTCTCCGTCGGTCCTAGCCTTCCAGGACCTCTAGCGGGACCTGCAGGCGGTGCTCACGGACCAGAACCACCAGGGTGCCTCCGCCGAGGAGCTGAGCATCTAGAGCAGTGGAAGTGCGCCGCCACCACGCAGCTCTTCTCCGCCTCCGCCACGCCCCCGACCCGTCTGAACACCCTCGATTGGGGCAGCAACGACGCTCCGCCCCCTCGCCAGCCCTGCCGCTACCGGAAGCGCACATGGCCCCATTCATATTCATGGCCTACTTTAGGACGCACCTCCGTGGTTGATTTTCTGGACGCAAGGTTGCTCTGCGAGCTACCTACATAAGGTAATTTTATTCAATCATAGAAGCAATTGTCTTTGCGAAGGATAAGATGATTTGATTCTTGGAAATTTTAGGAGCTGTATGCGCCGCGGGTTGCCGCTGACGGGCAGCTCGTGCTACTGGAAGTCTTCCTCGCTCCCCGGAGGCTGGTGGATGGCACAGTGTACATGGACCATTAGAAATTCGGGCTGGCACACGGGTACATGTACATGATCTTTCTCCGTACGTGAGTAACTGCTCAAGAGTGGAAATTCCACGAACTCCTTCCATCCATTGTGATTTTTATCATGTCAGTTTTGTTTATCCAATTTTCACATACAACTTCCCTTACGAGAACCTTTTTTATCTCGCAGGTGAAACATTGGTGTGGTTTTCTGATGCCATTCATATTTTTTCATAAGTATGCAGATAAAATTTAGGAACCGGAGCAATTGGATTGGTTAGTCTTCTCTAATCTGCAGGCATATTTGCTCTCTTTTTAGCTTTTCAATTTGGTTCTAATATGAGTACACACAACAGATTAGCAAATTTATCTTACCTTTTTGGTAAAATAGATTCGCAAGATCTTATTTTACCAAAAGGATTTCTTAATTAGAACACACCATATCGTAAATAGATAATCTTAGTTTAGCAAAATCCAGTGATTGATGTAATATTCTTCACATGAGACATTTTGGGACAGGAAGCTGATTTTCAGTACAATGTCCATCAGATGTTTACTAAAATAGGTATGGTAGAATGTGTGCTTTTCTCGGAAGTAATAACATCCTACTTGGTACAGTACATCCCTATCATCTGCTGATAGTAACATGCCGCTGTTCCAGATATATTTACCTTTCCATGAATTGTTTCGGCTTTAAGATGTAATATATTTAGTTATGTTTCCTTTCTGCAAAAATCTTACTGAATGTATCTCTTCACTAAAGTTTCTGGTTCCTGTACCAAATATTGCTCCAGTTTTCCTAAGTATATAAGCTCTTTTGATTGCACTGCTCTTACAAGCTACATACGTGTTAGTTGTTCAAACCAAGTTGTGTGTAGGAGATTTATGGACAGTAGTGCTTTTACCAGTGGAGCTGATATTTTTCGTCGAAGTATGATCTTGCTCTCGCCGTCTAAAATAGCAACATGTCTTAGTTTACTGTATGATGGTGATAATGTGCTTTGTGGTGCTGTACATCCGAATCACTTCTTTTTTCTTATCCAAGTTACTTTCTTCAGCCCCATCTGTAGTTAAATTGTTGTAGGCTTAGGTTAGACCAAACAAAATAGTATAGTCCTTGGATTTTTTTTTTGGTGGGAGATGTCACTGTTTCTGCCAGGAGTCGTCGTTGGTTGCTATTTCTGGGAGCCGCCCCTGGTTTACTTAGCCGGCTCTGGACGCCGGCCAGCAATCGTACCTGTATTTGACGGGAGCTGGCTTGGCACGCCAGAAGCCGTTCCATGTGTTCTATCGGGGTCATTGCCGGGGTCCGGCTTTGTTTTTTTAAACTGGGAGTTGGCCTTGTAGGCTTTGTTTTGGTGGGAGTCGGCCTCTATGTGCTTGCAAGGGTGGCCCGGATAGATCGACGAACAGCAGTAAGCAAGGTAGCGTAGATTTTCTCTTTGCCAGGCAATAATTAGAATGAATTTAGTTAGGGGGCGTACTGCTTGTCCAGACCGCTGGATTCTTCCTCCAGCCAAATAGACATCTTTCTTAGAATACAGTTATAGAGCTATTAGACAGGTTATCATCGATTTGCTCTGATCATGTTCGCCATGCAGGTTAGAGCGCTGTGCGAGAAGGCTAAAGAGATTTTGATGGAGGAGAGCAATGTTCAGGTATGCTATCTGCTTGTTACTTCTCGAACGATGTCTGCCTTTGCTTTGTGCGTATAGATACTAGGCCAGGAAGTGCAGAGATTGAACCATGAGCTATGACTCCCAAGCAACTCACATTTGCAGCACCATCTATCTCTCCTCCCCACAAACAACACATCCGATGGTGATTGATTTCTTATGAATATTCCCTGTGTTCGCAAAATTATGTAGAGAAACACGGGTAACTTTAGAAGCCATAAAGTTTCTGGTTATAAGTAGTGCACCTTACTTGTTTGATGATCTGCCTACAAGAACTGAATACTTTTCCAGTGTTATTTCATTCGTATACGAGAGCAAATGCCTTCATTTTCTTGCATTATTTCGCTAGCTTTTGATCGCTGTTCTTCTCATTTAGTTGCCCTGATAGGTAAAGTAAAAGTTCTCCCCTCCCCATGTGACCGGAAAAAAATATGAACATATGCAGAGGTAGAATTTTCATTGACATGAGAACTCTAAACATACACTTGATTAGGTAAATTGCAATGTAAAGCTCTTTAATTTTTGGCAATGACGACCCTCTGTTCAAAAGAACAAGTTGCTTTGGTTTGTTTACAATCTCTTCAAAGAATTTTGGAACTGTGAGAAACAGGGTTGATTATTTTCATTGTTACTGCATATTTTTGTAATGGTCGGTACTCAGTTCTTTCTTAATATTCCTGAAGCTCTGCTGCAACAAGCATATAAGAAAATAATCAACTTAAAATCTGAAGCGAAGAACACTAACAACCAACCATATGACTGTTAGAACAAGGGTAGATTGCGCAAACTGTTCTGCTGTCCATACCGCATTTATTGCGCATCAATCTACGGAAAACAATCTGCTTGAAACAATCTGGCCGTCTCGCCTAATAAATACTACTCCCTCCGTTCCAAATTAATTGACTTCCATTTGTCCAAATGTGGACGTATCTATACTTGTAACATGTCTAGATACATCCACATGTGGGCAAATAGAAGTCAATTAATTTGAAACGGAGGGAGTATTAAAAATGGCAGTTATCATTAGTAATAGAAATGGCAGTTTCTGTCCGTATCAATCTGACCTTCTCGCTTAACAAATACTACTACAAATAAAACTACTCATAAATAAATACTATTAAAAATGGCAGTTATCAAAAGTAATAGAAATGGCAGTTTCTGCCCGTATCAATCTGACATTCTCGCCTAACAAATACTACTCCCTCCATTCCGGTTTACTAGATGTATTCCCAAAATCAGGTTTTTCCAAGAGTTAGATGCAATTTTAGCAATTAATGAGGAATTAGTCCACCAGCTAATTAATTGTGGGGAGAGAGAAAACGGTTTAGGTGCTAGATGCCTTTTGCATGCGGTGTCAAATGGATCCCTCGCCCAATGCCTTCATGCGCTAGCTGCCTTTTGCATGCCATTCGAATTCTAGCAT